>QXVZ01027875.1:0-23127 GCA_008931825.1 Phallusia fumigata
ACGGACATTGTTTAATAACTTTAGGGGCTAGTGGGCAAAAGCTGGGACTATGGGAAAAGAAATGGAAAAGTTAAATGAAACTTATGACCATATCTACCACCTGTGAAAGTTTCATTTTATGCCAAAATTGCATAGGCAGGCACAGGGGAGAAAAGAAAAAAAGGGTAAAAAACAGTAAAAACAAAATGCGTCCCCTTCAGGAAGGGGTCCATAATAATATTAGAATAGATATGTATTTGACATGAAGTGTAGTTTTGAAAGCGCGACTCCAAGTGAGATAAATGCTAAAAATATATTACAGAAATAGAAACGTGGCATCAAAAGCATGGACAAACTACGGGGGAAGAAAAATGAAACAGAAACAGAGTGAAAACAATATGGGTCTCTTTTAGGAAAGGGACCCATAATTAGCCAAGACTGGAAAGTATTACAACACAACCAATACCCTACATTTTCGTACATAAAGAAATATAATCCTGACACAAATGGTTGAAATAATTGTGTTCCAAGGTTGTGAGCATGAAGGTTTCGATAAATATAAGCATTAATTTTAGCAGACAAAATTTTCTACATATTTTCAACAACAATATTTTTAAGCTTTTAACATCAGGTTTTGCTATTGTGATGCTTGTAAGATAATGAACATAAGCCCTCATAGTGTCTCTACAAAAAGTAGAAGATTATTTAACAGCTTACAGTGTTGAACCAAAGGCAAACATTTAACATCTGGAATATATTGTTATGTGTGAAATTTGTATCAAAATGTCAGGATTTTAAACCGTGTTCCACTAAATAATAGGACAGATACCACCACATGTTGCCTGTTTGCACACATTTAACCTATTTGGTTTACTCAGAAATATACAAATGAGTGACATAACAAAAGTTACCATTTAATTAATATCTATGCATTCAAACTGCCGGTATTTCACTAGTATTTTTTTGAAGTTTTGTTACAAGCGAAGAAGTGTTTTTCGTAACAGGACTTGTTGTATTCAACTATCCACGATTTTACAAAAACCTTGTGGAAAATGTTTCATGACAACCACACTTTTTATAAATAAGGCCCAAAACAACACTCAAAAAGCCATCTATACACCTCCATTGTATTTCACAACAAAACTCACATTGTCCACATTGCCTTTGTGAAACATGAATAAGCCAAAACAAGCATCGGCATCAATAGGAAAGTGTAATTTAGTTCGGATAAATTGTGTCAACACTCCCATGGCATGAATGCCAAAATAATACTGGAGAAGGAGAAATTGTAACAAAGAAGACAAAGAAGAGAAATCAATGAAAGTTAAATTAGGCAGAAAACTAGTGGTATTAAAATAAATTGTTACATACCAATGTCATTCCTGATAATACCTCCAGAAGAGCTATTAAGTTATGCCCATCACGCAGATCTTCATACAGGTTGTCAACATGACGATTGATCTAAGCAATAACAAAAATGTTGTAATTCCTAAACATGTCAAACTATGCATGTAGGGATGTTCAAAGTAGAATATTGAATCCTAAGGATTCGAATCGAACTTTGCCATTAATATCGGGTAATTGGAACCAATATCATTTCACCCAAAACAGCCTGTGCTCAATCTTTAAATTGTGTATTAATGCGAGTGGAATTTTCAGACGAAAATCGATGATTTTATTTTCATTTTGAGTTAACTATTATCCTCCTGTTTAACTTAAATAATAACAAATGTCGCAACAAGTAACAGGAGTACCACCACAAAGTAGGCGCCGGGCAAAAAGTAGTAGTTGATTTATTGACTTAGGCCTGCTGTGTGTTATTCAGCCGAAATTAATGTAAGACTTGGATTCGATATTCTGGATTCTAAACAACTATGGAATAGTCAGTTATTCTACTTTGAACATTTCTGTATGCACATCACTAAATAGTAGGGTAAGCCCAATACCAGTAAAAGATAATTTTCGCATAAAGTATCATAATTTACTACACATGCCATTACACATGGATAAACAATCTTTGTAAAACATAACTTAATCTGTTGCAACTCAAAAATAGGATTAGATTTGATGAGTTGCATTTTTATGGCTTTAATGTCAGTTGCAAACGATTTTTTAAACACAGCAATTTTTCTGCATAATCTATTTTGTAACATAGACCAAGTGGCACACATGTTTTGTAGCCTCGTTACACTTGCAATTGTGTTAAATGTTCCACAAATAACACTGTTTGACAATTAAAAGCATCTTTTAAATACAATATACATTCTACAGGACACAAACATTCATTGTATTCTGACTAGATCAAACAGTCACCACAAGGAAAGTATAACTATTTGCAATAGATTGGCAATTTATAAAACATGTGTTTAGAAAACTTGGTATTTGCTCAAATACTTCTCAAGTATTGGATGACTGAGTACCAACACCATTGGTTGGTCACACAACTGTGTTTTAGTAACCATTGTGATCACCAGCTGTTAAGCATCTCAAGAACATAATCTTCTTAAAATGTACTCTGTTCAAAACACATTACTTACAACATTAGGGCTTTGCATACTGCTATGCATTTAAAAAAACTATAGCCATCCTTTGCTATTCTTAATTTTATACAATCGTTCAATTAATACAATGCAAGTGTTTTATTTTACCTTAAGTGGAGCAATGAAGTCAAAATATCAATCATTAATAAGCTGCAAGCTAAAATTCCAGCTAGTAAACAGTTGATAGTTAAACTTTATCCACCTTTGAAAGATGTTTGTTGATCCATTTTGTAAAGGTTTTCTTCTGAACTTGATCCCTTTCATCTGCAAATAAAAAGTAATGGATGAATGTTTAACATCAAAATGCGATTGTGTGGAGATACTACAGACAAGAAGCTTTTTCAACTCCAAATTGTTTTTATCTTAGGAGTTTTTAAACAAGAAATACTAAAATTATCGATCAATCATACAAATGCCTTTTTTATGCAGGCATTTTTGTAACGTTAACTTTTTTCTGTTAGGATTCAGATACACTTAAGACTTCAATACCTAAACAGCAACCAAAATATCCACTGACAGAAAATATGTAAATTTTTAAAACCTAAATTTTTTTGGTTTTACCTGCAATCTACGAATACCATCAAGAAAATGTTGCTAAATAATTTTTAACCCAATAGCAACCCAACCAAAAAAAAAAACACAAGTGTCTTTATATATGCACAGATTTTTGCAAATAGCCCTATTGACACATATCACTTAGTAGTCCAGTGTATTTATTTGAGAACATTTTAAACACTAACTCACCAAATATTATTTTTATTACAATGAACAACTTAGTTTTAAGCTATTCATACTAATAGTTTGGGGCTAGACGATAATATCCGTAACATCTTAACATTGCAAATAAACTTTAAAAATATGTTGTATGATACTGTATGAATGTATTTTGTTAGCATCGAACTCATTGAAATAATTGTACAAACAAATAACCAGAACGTCTTTATTATAATGTAGTGTTTTGGTAGGTAAACGTCGCACAACTAACTATATGATCACACCTCTGGCATAGCCTATTCTTCCCTCGAACAATATTGAAATTTCATCCTTTTTTGCATTTTTGCCACCTGTCGGTTTTCCGGCACCATCCATTACACTTTATTAATGTGCGCATAACAGTCAATCTACACAGGTACCGATAAACTATCTAGCAGTGTACCGCAATCTGTACAAACACAATGTTCATATCGTTCCGGACCGGTACTCTACATCGAATGAACAACAGTCGGCAAGACGCTTTTGACTGGTATTAACGCATGACTGAACATGAAAAAGGTTTTTCATCCATTCAGCAGGGGGCGGCGAATGTTAAGCTATTTTTTAACGTGAACGCCCACCGACGACCTTTCAAGTTTTCTCGATCGTTTCGATTCAAGAACATTTCATTAAGTTTGTATGACGAAATAAGCACTTACCCCAATTTTGAAGTTTGACAAAAAACTAACATACTGAAAGTATAAATTCAGTCGACAAGCCGGAAATATTTGCACTTGTCTATTTTTTACCTTCGCATTTGTTTTTGAGGAATAATCGTGAAACATTACTATAGTTTCAATGTGTACCTAAGATTGCCAAAGTGGACCACAAACTTGTTCGGAAACGCAGATGTTGTGTAATTGCGAGAAAATAGCTCTCTGACAGCTGCGTTATCCTTCGAATAAAGCTGAGTCGCGTTCGTTTGTCGGCTCTTTACTTGGTTTTGTACAAACAAACCAATTTTCGTGCATGGTTTAAACATACATTTTTGTGAATCCCGAATGAATGCGACTCAGTGGTGACCTACAAAGACCTTCAAGTCGAAGCTGGTAACCCGGTTACAGAAGTTTAATGTTGATTTGAAGTAAATTTGAGCACCTGCCCTTTTGGGAAATTCGGTCAGATACATTTCACATGCCTGAAAGCCGTCAATGTACAAATTTCGAATGATTATTTTTTTGATAAGAATCAAATTTACGTTAAAAATCGATTCTTCTCTAAAACGTAAAGTTTGGTCACAAAAAAAGTTTTGCATTAATTATTCAAAAGAAACATACTGTATTAATGGTTTGAAACCATAACGGTTTCCCACAACATAAGCAAAATTAGCCTCTATAGTTGCAACAACGCAAAATTTACGTTGATTTGGTAATTAGGCTAAATGTAAAACACTGCCAAAATATTCTTTACGCAGACGTCAAAATACAGACAAGCACTACATGGGCTCTTTCATAGTCAGACTGTGAAACCACGCAAAGCGCGATTTCGATTTTTATTCTGCAAAACAATGCTGTATCATGCAAATATTTTTCTGTCATAACTTTTTCCATCAAAGAGCAATACGAAACTAAAATATTTCAAGTTGAGATCATAAACGGTACCAGAGGTTTTAAATTGTGTATATTGCAGCTTGTATTATTTCGATGCACCATCGCAGAGGTTAGGTGCGAGAGGAAAATTGTAGGTTTCGTGCAAATTACGGGTTTAACTAACACTTGTAAACGAGCAAATATCTAAGTTCCCGCCATTTCTTACCGCAGTATCGAACCATGATTGATTTCAGTTTGTCATCCATAATCGCACTGGGACGATATGCGCCGCGCCTTCTCCTTATTTTGAATTCATACCAAACAACTACAAAACGCCTAAACCTGTCAAACACGATCAGTTATAACGTTGATACCTTGGTGCTCACGAAAAGATAAACCGTCTCACAAGACTAATTCAACACAAAATGCAATGTGGTGCAGTTACAGACATGCAACAACACATTGGTGGTTACATATACAAACCACAGCTATTGTGGAACAATAAAGTTTCAACAAGTGAGACGTATAAAAGCCTGAACCCATAAACCGCCAACTCGCCCAAGGCTACATCTGCTTTGGGTGTCACATTAAGACTGGGCCTTGCAGCGACCAACGGACGTTCGATGTAATGTTTGCACTAGAAGTTTGCGCGCTTACAACTCCAGTGACGTTTGATAGCTGGAGTAAACAATAGCTCTGATTAAATCGGCATTTTTTTTGTCCAAAGCAGCAGCCTTTCGGGCCCAAAATTAAGATAATAACCGACTGTTACAGGACACTAAGCGAGTGTACGACTCCACGACAAAATTTTAACAGAGAAAATCACCGGGTTTATTGATTAGTCGCCTATATCACTGCTTATCTTTTCGTTTTTTCCTGGTGCAGTTTGCTGCGCTAATGAGAAATAATTTTGTTTGAACATCAACTGAACTACTTTTCTACACACTGATCGCATTTTAACTTTCGGAATTATTGCTAACACGATACGTTGGTAATATTAAGTGTATACATTCCGCTTGACTCGAAGTTATATTTCCTACTCGCACATTGTACTTACGCTTCATTAACGACATAGAATTGTCATATGCTTCAATCGCTTCAATTTCATCTTCAGTTAACATTCCAGGCTCCGCAACACTCATGATTTCCCAATGGCAACACTACCAACTGCGCTACATAATCTTACTGCTGTTGGCATAATTTAAAAGTTAATACCACCTAGTGCCATTGTTTTAACATAAATATTAGCATTTTGTGGGTTACTTTAGTCTCCATATAGTTTGCTGGACAGAAAGATATCAACCTACGACAGCGCTTGCAATGACTAAAAATCAGCTAATCAACATTGCTTGTTCCACTTTGGAGAATCAAAGCGTCGTCACCCATATCATGATTGACACGACGGCTGTTGAGTCGCTCGTTGGGATTTCATTAGCTCTAGGTCACGAAAGGAGTGAGAGACTCGATGAGTGACGCCATGAAATGTCAATGGCATACTTTATGACAACGTATAAGCGGTGTTACACCCAATGCGTTGCAATTTAGGTTTTGAATACAGTAGCTTTTTTTCAAACCGTACCAACAGGTTCAAATAAACACTTGTTCTAAAATAGGGTCCCCAACCTTTATTTGCTCTCCTTACCCCTTAATTTTGTTGAGTGTTCTTTTAGTGCATGGTTTTCAACAAAAATTGATAATGTTGTTCAAAAATAAGCGGCAGTCGTATAAACATGCACGTGTCTTCAAAGTCAATGAAAAAACTGAATTAAACACGAAGCTGTTTTCCACAGCTATGCTATTATAGAAACATAAGATACGGACTTAAAAAGCAGTCTAATTAAAAACATAACTGCAAGAGAACTTGTATACAGTGAATAAGTTTTACTTGTACAATAAATCAAATAAACGTATATGCCACATACATGTTCCATGACAGTTATATTTTTGGTTACGCCATCATACACCCACCTGTCCCAATCACAATTAAACTTCGACATTTTCTTTACCAGTGAAAAACTTTCAAGTGGATCGAATAAAGAGCGTACCTGCAACTCGCATAACCGCTTTTTCCGCAGCGTCAATCACGTGGGAGTCGTTGAAAAGTCTCTCTGCATTTTCACCGTCTTCATCAGGGGAGAGCATGTTGCTTTCCGTAGACGACTGCTATACAAATGATGGTTATTCGGTATATTTTATACCAACAGCATTGCCCATTTGCTGTACAACCTAAAGTTTAGCAACAACAGATGTAGATCTCTCGCGTCAACTAAGCCGATAAAATAAAAAGCATTACCTACGCAGCGTTAGAATACCAAACACGCACACGCACCACAGTCGACACCTCAGGCATAATACGTGGTGTATTCTGATATTTGGTGCAGAATTTGAAAACGCCGCAACAGTAAACGTCAAAAACAACATTGCCCGCTATTTTCTTTTTTCACAAAGTAGATGAACTTTTTGAAAAATTTAAACCGTTTTGAACCTAATTTGCAAATTTAGCACCAATTAGGGCTAATAATGTACAGTATATCAATGCATTCTGTAAACGTTCTTAATTTTTTTCACATTTTTTTTATTTCATAATTTCTCATTCAAAACTAATTTTACAATTTTTGTGTTACCTGGTTAAATTGACTATATTTTGATAAACTTGTACTGTTAGTTGTTCTGGTTTCTTTGCAGTCAGCAGCAGCTTTCTTTGTAAAGCACAAATATAGTTTTTCAGGACAAGCCATGTCGGAAATATCGCCATTATGCGAAACAACTAATTCCTCGTTGCTCAATTGAAGACACGTTTTGAGACTGTCCCCACTTTTAAACGCACAAGAAGTTTTGGATTCATTCTTTTTCCTCTCAGACCGATGCAGTGTCTTTCGACCTTGATAGGAATAATCCTCATTGTCGCTAACTTCACTGCTGCTACATGAGAAATAAACTAACTGATAGCCAGATCCGTGTATGTTGCTCAACACTTTTTGCGCGTTTGGAGAAAAATCAAAGTTGCCTTCGTTGTCCAACTGCAATTCTTCGGATTCAGTTTCGTTATCACACATGTTGGGACTAATTTAATGTAAAGAATATTGCAAACCTAGCGCATTCAAGTCACTGACACCATTGTTTTGACTTTACCATTCCCAAGCCCAGGAAAATGTGTGCATTGAATGACGCGAAACATGCCTCGAAAATCGAACATCGTGAATAATTTATTGAAACTTCCACATGGGAGTTTCCTAGGGTTTTACGCAGTGCTTGGTTGTTGCACTAAGGGGCGAAGAAGACGTGCTGTTTCAATTTTTTATTACAGCATGGATGAACTTAGGTTCTCCATAATGTAACGTCGTAACGCGCTTATTGTAACAATTAGTTTATGTGTAAAGGAAAAATGTAACTGATGCCTCAAGCATCAGCAATACCTTTGGTAAAGGCAAGGAACATTTTGTTGTGAAAAATTTGTTACAACTATTGCTTTACATTTCATTTAACTGGAAAGAGTGTTTTGGAAACGTAGTATTTTTTTCATTGGGCGAGGTTCGTTTCATCCATAGACCGAACGCCACCGGCGATCGCATGGCAAGAGATGCGTTTACCACAGCCAGTTTCGTTTATCTATGCCGCACATTCTGGTCGCCTGGTATTTGACGGATTCCTACTGGCTTGGAATAACTTCTATTTATCTTTTCAAAAACAATACATATTTGGTTGTTTGTGGGCATTTGTTTCAGTGTTTTGTGCGCACTACAAAATTGCTCTGTTTAAAGTTGGTTTGTTTTGTGTTTGAAACAATTTTCAAACGTTTTAAACCATGCGCAACTGTAAACAAACGTTTTGTTTCATACACATGCTTTTTGCATAGAGTTTTATATGTATCTTTTACAAAAAAAACATGCAAACCAAACCTGTTTAAGCGATGAGATGTAAAATGCACTCAGTCGACCACTGGATGCGTCCTCTGCTGTGACCTGCAACACAACATACCAGTTTTGATAATGTTTTGGGTAAGCAATATCTAACAGCCGCCACGTGTACCAACGATCACTGTACATATTATTAAAAATCTCGAAATTGATGAGAACAGTCTCAAAAGCTGACAGAATCAAGCGATATCAAACATAAAAATATGTATTTCGACTTTATCGGCATCGCCAGTTCCCTGAAAATGCTGATTTAGGCGAAATATACATTCCTTATGTCTGATACAGATTCTGACAGCATTTGAGACTGTTCTCTTTAATTTCGAGGAACATATTAGTTTCGTTTGTTTCTGTCGGACACTTAGGGAATGGTTCAATGTGCATGACAAAGAAAAATACTACCGGGGCAGCCACGGGTTCGGACATGTTATGCGACGCAAGTTTTGCCAGATAACAGAAGTTTAACAAAATGTAACTGGAACGCATTTGAATTGTGCGACACACTTTTTCAAGAAACAATTTGAAGAACTTCTGTCTGGAAACGTCTGATTGGAAAAAAATCCGAGTCAAGCCAGATAAAAGTGTTTGGAGAATTTCTCTTTGCTACCAAGTGGAAAAGATTATACGCTATAAAGCACAAGAATTGAGACTTTGCAGCAGAACACGACGCTTTATTGCCATAAATATCGGCTTTGATTCAACACAGCAGTGGGCCGATTCTCCAAAGTTTCTTACATGTTGCGCGTCAACTTCCCATGGATTATCTCCGTCTACACTTCGATTCAAAATCTGGCTGGTGATTTTTGATCTGTCCGAATCCTGGGAATTCATTCAATACTTTCTTACTGGACTACTAAAACTCCTGCGACAAACGAAAATCAGTATTCCCTTTCAATACATGCGATAAAAAGCAAAAAACCTCCATGACACCAACGTACTTCAACGACTTTAAGTAAGTGTATCGCAGTTAAAACTGGATCTCACACAGCTTTTTTAAGCGTTCCTATTTCGTTTTCTCGTAAATGTTCAAATTACTTAGTGGGGAATTCGGTAAGAAATCCAGTTAAATGTCAACACGTTCAAAGTTAATATTTAACGTGGAAACATTAGGCGTTGCCTAAAATGACGTTCGCCTAAACTCGGCGTGATTGTTTGAACAAGCACTACACACCACATTACCTTTGCAAACTTCAACCAGGAGCTAATGGTTTTACCATTAGCCGCCATTGCAACGCAGTTTTATAATGAATTTGGCATGGCATCAAATCTTAATATTTCGCTGCGATCCTGCCTTTTCGCGCAGCTTGTTACTGAAGTTCTTATCATCAGATTAACGAAGCACAATCGCGCTATGTGCAGTTAATAATACTGAAATGTTAAACTTCTTTACCTACCGCACCAATATTAAAGTTTAACGTCTGAAAATTAGGGTTTAAACTTTGCAAAAACCAATCAAGCGTTACCGACACCGACGCTATTGAGCGTTAATCAAGCGTGAACTTTTAAGCAAAGTCTTTGAGAGACTTTGGCTGGGTAATTTTTTTGTGGTGTGTACAAAAACCACTGCTATTTAGTCATCTTATGCGCTTTTTATGGGGGATTTTATATTGAGAGATACTTATTGAGATCGATTTGCAGTTTGCACGCGAAAGAAAACGTTAACGCGCTTGTAAAAAGTTGACGTTAGTCAAGCGTGTCGGGCACCAAAGGCAGCAACACGCCACATTTAAAGTTACGGTCAAGGTCTATGTTAACTTATTTTTCGTTTTCCCGTTTAAGCAAAGTTGAGAAAGTCGCCACTTTAAACCATTTGCTAGTTTTAATTCATCTGGTTATTATTTAGATTCTTTTAAAAACTATCTTTAAAACGGAAACTCATATTATGCGACCTTAATAATGGTTCATGTGCTGTTGTTGACTTGTTTTAAATCAGAACAGACGTCTATGAAAATCACAGTGCCGGCTTGTCCATAATTTGTCCTTCAGGGCAACATACCTACAATAAACTGCAACACAATATAACGCATACCTGTTGTCCGAGCCCAGGCCACTCTTACCAACCCGTTTAGGCTAATTTCGACAGAACAAATAACATATTGGTAAGCAATTATTTCTTGCTTAGACGTTACCCAAACTTAGAAATGCCATAAAAATAACGTAAAAGTTAATGAAGCCTTTTGGCCCTCCACAATATTTTATGTTGCCTATGTGGACCTTTAGAAAACACATTTGCCTACACCCCTTGTAGCCTATAATGTGGTAATTTATTCCCAGTATCGGGATTGACCAAAAAACAACAACATATTTTTCTGATTCAAAACAGTCCGAACTATTTCGAAAAACGGCTACTCTCTCGGAGTTACTAAAAACAAACAAATATATGGGATGGTTTTAAACGTTACAACATTTCAGTTTTTGCGAATACTATGAAAAACTTAGAAAAATAGACAAAATGACAGTTTTATGGAATAACTGCTGATAATTATTGGTGCGATCTGTTCACATTAGCCCAAAACTGGCTTTTCGTCAAAACAAACAAACCGAAGAAGCCTAACTTGCAATTAGGTTACAAATACACAGATGTAGATTTAGTTACGGCAAAAGTTGAACGACATCGTGGTGAACTTACGTACAGTACGTATGAAGACAAACATCAGGAAAACAAAAGTCGGTTTTCATAACGTGTTGTCGTTGTAAATCGATTTCCGCTACGAAAGATTTCGTGACAAAATAATAGTGGCGTGTAAGGTTGACAGAGTCTTTAAACACTGATCTGACGGCTAGCTACAAAGTGTAGGTTTAGACGCGTTCGAGCACTCATTGTCTTTATTTTAGACAAGTGACAGAAGTATTTCAAATTAATTTCGAGTGCACAATTAAAAAAAAAACCGCTGACACATGACAAGAAACTCGCTAATTCTCCGCGACTTTATAAAGATATTGGCATGGACAGTTGAATGAAGGAAAAGATGGCCGATTGGTTGGCGAAACTGCCTTGTGTTAGCAAGGTTGTGGGTTCATGACTCGGTCAGTTGTATTGCCTGGAGCAAGAAACTTCAGTGCAACCTAGCTGGGTTGACCCAAACTGAAGTCATCAAATAAACAATAATCCAACGGAACTGCAATCAGGCAGGTATCTCGACGGTGGACTCATTATCAGCATAACGCATTCAGGCGTCGCTCCACCCCCCGAGGATAAAATAAAACAAACAAACGCAACTTTACATGTAAAGAACAAGTACTATAAGAACAAGACAAATGAAAATTCATTATCAAAACCGATGAAATTAAACAAAAAAGCTGTAGCAAATTAGGATGAAAAACAACATTTTTCGTCAAGCACCAAGCTTAACCTCGCGGTCAGAAAGGATTATCAAATCTCCAATTTAGTATAGCTGGTCCCTCTGTCGTTCGTGGTGTTTGCTTGCTCCCCCGTCGGTGATAGTGTTCCGAACAACTTTTTGTGTGCGGGCAGCGGTATCTCGCGAAGACCTGAATTACTTACCTCTGTGGTCGTCGGGCGGTGCACCTAGGAAATCTGCAGACAGTCGCAGGTTTGGCCATGAGTAAGTAATGTGGCGATAGGGAGATGGAGTTGCACGTACTGGGGTAACACAAGGCTACCACCGAAAATACGGCCTCGAGCTCTGACCATCGTAGCGTTGCACGTAGTTGCCGATAACAGTGCGAATGTTTCTTTCACGCCCCCGTTCCCGGGTGAAGAGGGTGTTCAGGTATTTTGGCTACCCATCCACTGGTCAAATATAGCACGAAGGCGATTCATGCGCTCGTCAAATTGGCGTCCCAAAATGAGATGCCTGTCCACTTTTCTATTTTCATTTTTTCACCATGCGCTTATCACCATAGGAACCATCAGACGCGATTGTTGTTGGACAGAAGTGGTTGCCACCGACCTTATGTTTAGTGATACGCGTCATCGCCTCCTGTTTCATTTCAAGCAACTGATATACCTGCTTCCGTTAATCTGGAAAAATTTCGTCTCCAATGTGTCATTTGAAAAGATATTATGTTAGCGCGGAAGACCGTCTCGTGGGCAAGTTGTAAGAGACGATCTGCAACCAGAGGCAATTCAACATTGCCTACTGAATGATATCTTTTATAACATTTTAAAAATTGGTTTTGTTTTTAACAGGACGAGTTTTTTTTTGCATTGCAAAAACCATCGAGTTCTCCGCTCTGAGATAGGTGTTTAACATGCAAAACAATTTAGTCGGTTTATTTCCAGGGTTGGCTGAGCAAACAGGGACTAGTCGACGTGGCCACGCACGTTCCCCCCAACAACTCGCGATTTTCTGCTCTGCCACAGAAATCCGGTACATACATCTGTAGCCGTGGACATAATGATAATTTCTAGTGTGCAAACCCCCGCAAGCTTGCAGTAAACCGCGTGGCACACATCGGTCCCAATCCGCTGCCAGGAGTGACTTCTATTGTAGCACAGATGCACTTCAGAAAGTCCAATCCTTTATAGCAGAATGGATTATTTCTAAATGCGCGACGTTACAAAAAGGGTCCTGTGAAACGTCTAAACGAACTTTGCCTTTTCAATGCCTGCTGTCGATGGTGGAAGATTTTCATCAGTGTGAGTTTGCGTGGATATGGCGGTGTTTTCGACAAAACATGGAAACTACCTGCTGTCGGTTTTCATCCATCCCTGACGGGTTGAATTTAAGGTCTTTTCGTTTAGTTTGTGGCTGAAGATCCGTCAACCGGGGACCATAGTGGTAAAGTCCTAACCACCACTCTGCTTGCTGCAGTGGAAAAATCGCCTTGGATGACTTTATAGGCCTGTAAACAGAGAACCGGCGACCAAGCAGATCTCAGAGTCGAGTTAAAAACACACTTTGCAGTTCCGTTCATTTTTTTGAAGTTTTTGAACTTGGTGACTCCAATTTGGGCCAGCCTGCTCAGAAAAACACAAGTGACCGGGACAGTGTTAGAACCTAGAGCACAGAACCCAGTCAGCATAAGGCAGCGGCGCTCACAACTCGGTCATTTTGGCAGCTAAGGTCAGCAAGTTAAATTGTTATTTGTTTGGCGTGAACAATCAGCAACAATGCACAAACTTTGGCCGACGTTCTTGGAAATGAGTGTTTTATCACGAGCGCAGTGCTCGACCTGGTCGTTGACAAACAGGGTAGAATATATGCGCATAACACTGCAAGCCAGTCACCTGCCTGCATAGCAGTTTTTCTACTTGTTGGTGGTATAGATTGGTTTCGTCTAGATTCACATTTAACAGAAGACTGGCAAGATCGTCCAAACACAGCACAAGCGAAGCAATATGGATATAAACCCACGATGTTGGACAGAAATGCAGGCAGCCGTGCTTTCCTTTCAGCCATCCTCGGAAGTCTTGTTCCCAAAAACATTTTTGGTCAATTCATTTACGGTCAAGATCGAACAGACATAGATCAGATGTTGGAGGACCTTCGTCAGAATGCTAAATGAAGATATTTTCATCATTTCATCTCGATTAGTTACCTCAGAGGCAATTAGCGCAATACGTAAGAAACAATTTAGAAAGGCGCATTTCTGAAGCTTCAGAAGGGTGAAAAACCGAAAAACTTAAGTGGCCAGGCCCGAAGCGTCTTTTCATTATGTTGCAAACAGTCATCGGAAACGCACTCCACCGAAAGGTTCGGTGCGCTGGCGATGGTTTATCGTAACCTCACACCTTTCTCGGCCATAAGTCGTGGTAATCTGCGGCTCAAAGGTTTTACTTTTCCAATTCAGAGTTGGTCTCGAAACAAGGCACTTTTGTGATAAAAATTCCCACCTGCAAGTCAGCTAGTTGAAAGGTATTCCTGCTTTTTGGATGAGTGAGCAAATATTTTTCTTTGGTGAAAAAAACGCTTTCAGTCTCACTAAAAGCAGGAATAACAGGAATAGCTCAAGATAATGTTTACCTTTGGGAGCGTGGAAATTTGGAAACCACATGTGCTTGTGGCAGGCAGTCACTACAAAGGTCAGGTCTGCGAGTATGCTGCGCCATCAAGCGAGTGGAAAAGTAAAGTCGTTGTAACTGATGGCCAAGTTTGCCGAGGCAGTTGTTTGTTAGAAGTAACAGCCCACGTACACCGGAAGACCAAATATGGAGTTGGAAACACGGAAAGATACGTCAACCTTTGTTTACTTGTTAAATTTTTCACCTCGATAGGCGGAACAACGCCTGAATGCAATTTGTTAACAGTAACCCTGTTTTCATGAGCGAATCGAATCGTCAAACTGATGCGAATAATGTGACGTCACGCGTTCAATTCGCCGAAACGCAAATTTATATGGCCACCCAACCGAATCGCATTCAAGGTTTTCACCTTCCCGCCAAAATGTTTAGTTATTACGTCATAGTTATGAACAAACGTAAGGATGCAGTATTGTTTGTTTGTGTGTGTTCCTGCATTGGAAGCACGAAGGCAAGCAGTTGAAAGCCCCAAAACCATCAAAACTCTCGTCTGTAAGAGTTTTCGAAGATTTACTAAAATCCGCCGGTTCTTTTGGGATTTACGTTTCCTCAACAAGTTGCAGAAGCGGAGTTTTTTTTTTTTGTAATCCAGAGTTTTTTTGCTAAAATTATTTATTACGTTCAGCGTCTTTCACTTTAAAATAAAAAACATCGCGGTGATATGTGGTGCAAAAGGTCAAGTTTTCAAACTAGCCCCATTTGCAAGTTTACGGACTGTTCGCGCCTGTGAGCGTATTCACTGGATAAGCGTGTTCAAACTACCTGTTTCAGGCGTATTGGCAAATCGGAATCTCAATACGCTTTGCCTTTTTTCTTTTTTGAAAATGAGAGAAATGCGTGTCGATTAAGCGTATCGAACACGCTTAAAAGCGCCATGTAAAAAGGATTAGTGTTAGAATGCACAACCTTCCGAGTCCAAAGCAGTGGCGCTAACCACTCCACCATCTTGGCGGCGAATTTTGCGAGAGCGGTTTTTGGTCCATGTTAACGTGCTGGTGCCGTAAACGTAAGTATATCCCTTGCTTTTTATAAAAGTTTGGAATTCAGGTGACAAGCTCAAGTTTTGTTAAAAACGATGTGGGACCCACTTACAGGGCCTCAAAAAGGTCTCCAGAACAATGTACCTACTGTACCTTCTTATAGGGCCTGGGCGTTTGTTTCACTTTGGATGAAACTAAGTGAATATCTAGTTAATAACTGATGATTTCTTAAGGAGCAATAAGGACTTTGTTGGTGACAACAAGGTGCTCAATGGGACCTCATTTTTGTTCCATTTTAGCATCAGTTACAAAACATTAATACCAAAAGTGAGGTTTTTAGTCTTAAAAGGGGGCACTTGTAGACGTTTCTACCAACCAGTTTTTAATGAACATGATGGGAGACAGTGGTAAGAAATGTACAAGCCCAACACATTAGGCGTAAAACCCAACTTGTGTAGGAGATATATACCTTTGCATTTTGGGCAGATATCTGTTGATGATGTGAAAACTTTCTAGTTTTGTGGTTAGTTCAATGGTCGCACTGACATATTGTGACTATTAGGTGATTGCAATACTTAACTTACGCTTAGTAGCAACATAATAAGCTTGTTTGTTTAAGGGCTGGTTAAGTATCACAAATAACACTGACAAATTTAGTTCTTCATGCAGCTATTGCTCACAGCATTTAGATCTCACAAAATAACATACTTGATAAGCACCCGTATTCCACATGAAGCGTATTTCATCTATTGTTCGAGTGATTCTTACTAAAAACAAACAAATGTTATAAAAGGCTGAAAGGTAGAGATTCATTTAATTGTGGAACTGCTGGGCCTGGTAGGAAATGGACCAAACTACTTGTTGCAAAGCAAACACAAAATGCTGTGACACGATGTAAAAGTTGAAATGGATCTTGCAATAACTCATAAAGTAAGCCTCAAGTCAAAAATCTCGGATGTTATGTAATGTGAAAGCTAGAAATCAATGGGACCAAGGAGGTGCACGGAAATTTTGTGTAATTAAAGATACGTTGTTGATAAAACTTAAAGTATATGTATTTACCACTTTAAAATGGTTGGTATGCACTACATTTACATGGTACAAAAACAATGACAATAAAGAACCAAACTTCAAATTTGAGTGGTACCCCATGCTTTCTATTAGATTTCGTGTAACATGGGAAGTATGCTCTCTTACTATATGTATATGTATGCTATCTTACATTTGGCTGTTGTCCTGATTGCCCATCTCTGCAAAGTTGTGTGCACAGGTCTCCTTCTCTTTTTGTGTAACTTGGGTATAGGTCTTTAAAGTAAGTTGATTTGAAAGGTAGGTAATATTGAAATGCATTTTTGTTACATTTATTAAATACATACCTTACAGCCAGGCATCGCTTCACCAATAGTGTGGAAAGAAAAATAAAAAGTAAAAATAAAAGCACATGAGGGTAAACAATACACTGATTTCCAAACCATAAACATGGAATTGATGGTGCCATCAGTACATCGTTAAAAATTTGCATACAGGACTGCAATATAAGAAACATGGTATTTGTTTACGCCAACAACACGGCTCTTATTTCTTTCATACGATTGATCGTTCTACTACTAAACCTCAAAACAACACCTGGTCTAGATTCCCTCCCGGGAATGCTTTGGCGGGAAATTCCCGGGATTTCCCGGAAAAATCTTGTTCGGGAATACCGGGAATCTAAAACAAAGTTCAAATGGTAACAAAGCAAAATTAATGTAAACGTGGCATTTTTTCTCTTTTTTGTTTTTGATAAGATAACCCGGTAGCAAACTATGTTTGCCTTACGTTACACGGGCCTACAACAAACCGGACACATTGCCTACTTTCTTTCTTTCTTTCTCTCTCGTCGTCGTTGAAAGTGTCGTATGTATGGTTGTGTATTTTATATTTTTGTGCTTTGTTATATTTTTACGTTTGTAACACCCGCAGTGGCATGATCTAAGGCTTGCGACTTTTTATTTATTCTTTATAGTTAACCGACTTTATCTATGGTTTCACCTTCTTTCTCAAAACATCACGCCAAATACGTCACCATCACAAAACCTTTTTTCTTCTATTAATTATTTCCTTGGTTCGGGGCAACACAACCTTGCCCCGGGTTAAAATAACACGTTAGCACTTTACTACAAATAATCACGTTCCCTAAATCTAACTGTCAAGACATGACAAGAAACTATAATGCCAGATTGTTTACCGTGACAAGATTTTTGACTGTAATTACTGGCCCACGAAAAGTAAGTCGTGTGTCTTTTGTTTTGTTTCTACGTTTATGTAATAAATATTGTTAACGATCCTTCATCTGGTATTCTACTGAAATAAGTAGGAGTTTAAACATTACAAGTGTTACAGCGAGAATTGCTAGAATGTTCGTTTTCTTACTCTGTGTTAAGTTCACGCATGTGTGGTGACTTTCATTCGTTATGACGTAACAAAGCGTTTGTTACCATTCTGGTGAAACTCGTGTAGACCACGTTTTTCAGATCATTTCTGTACTAGTGACTGTGTGCTGGCAGCACGTGTTCAGCGCTCGTAGTATGTGGTTTAAATTAGCGTAAGTTTGGATGTGGTTTATGTACTAAACTTTTAATGTGTTTATGTGCAGCTATTGAACTAGATAAGATGTATAAACTGTCAATGCCTTAAATTATTAGACCTGGATTCCTAACAAGTTGGTACGTAATCTTTGTTTGTGTGTGACTATTGTGGTTAACGTCGTGATACCGTTTGTAGCATTAATCTTAACGTTGCATGTTTAGACATGTTTCCTGGTGTCAGTTTATCTCTGTGTGTGTGAATGATTCTTGCCTACATTGTGACACTTTTCTGTTCGCTTGTAACAGAGAACCAATGCTGTTGTGGAGCTAAAGTTGTGCTCTTGGAGGCAGTATTGCGTTGAAGACAAATTAGGAAACCCCTAGTGCAGTGGTCGGTGCAGACCCAGGCTGCACAGATTTAGCGTAAATCTCGACCGCTACAACAAGATTACGTCTTAATATTAGTTTCTCGTATCAGTCATTTTCTGTTAGTGGGGTTGGATCGCGCATTTTTCTTGCCTCAATCTACGTTGCTTAAACGCAACACGTACTTGTATTGCAGTAGCCGCAGGCTACTTGTATTTTGGACAGCTCAGCCACGGGCCCAGGGCTGCCACAGCTTGGGATTTTTCCCAAGATCTTGGGTATTCGGTCTTAAGCTTGGGATCTTGCGAAATACTTTTATAATTCTTTAATATCTTGGGGTTTTTATTATTATGTGTAACACTGTCTTTTGCGTGACCCCTGACAATGCAAAGCGTCACACAAGGCTATAAAAAACGCGGGCACCAGTTTCCAAAACAAACCACTTTATTGCTTGGTCAATTTCTCGTCAATCCCGGTTTTTCAACTGTTTTGCCACAGGGGTTAGCAGAACACAAAACTTACGGAATGTAAGTTAAACAGTTTCTACACAATAAAAGGTTAAAGTTAATTCTGCTTAATATTTGCCTGCACATTACAATACACACTTCATATTGACTCAGAAACGACTTACAAACGTACAGCACGTGGCGCACAACTAATTGCGACACATTAGAAAACCAGGCAGATTACGTCACCCAATGGAATATGGATTGTTTGTCAATTATGACGTCACAGATGAATTGTTAAACTGGCCCGGGAAAATATAATTCCCACCGGTTGGTGAAAACGATGTAACATTATGCATTTAGCAAGTATAAATTTCGCGAATACCTATTCCTACTATAATACGAATCAATAATCATCAGAAATTTCTTTTTGCACAAATTTTAACTTAGCCTACTTATTACAACACTTCATTCTTGCATAAAAAAAGAATCCTTAGAATAGGAACAATTTGCAAAAAGTTAATTACTTGTCAGTGGCTGTTTGCCGAACATAACATTCCCTTTGCTTATACAGGGTATTTTGAATCTTTGTAAAAGGGAATTTTCCAAATTAAAAATTTATTGTCAATGGACATATGCAAAACGCGAGCAATAACAATTTTCAATCATCATTAAGAGCACAAATTGTTCGTCAGATCCCAGCAGTGGTTGTCTTTTGCTTCACTATTAAGCAAGATGAGGCTGATGCCTGATGCGCTTTTAGTTTTCGTAGAAAATGGTTTGTTTACTGCAGTTAAAGTTTTATTAGAGAATAAATGTATTCCTGTTAGCAATATCATTGGGTTTAGAAGCAATAACTGTTTTAAAATGATATCTTGGGACTTTTTTCAAACCTTGGGATTTTTCAAAGGTAAATCTTGGGGTATCATTAAATTCTCCGCGGCAGCCCTGTTGTGTGCTAGTGTAGAGTTTTGCGTGTCGAGAATATTGCATAAGCGCCATTAACATCTGTGCGACCTTGTGTTTATATCACACCTCCGCATTTCATCGCTTCAACTTGTCAACAATCGATAGTTTCAAGTTTAACACCTTGATACGTCATTGTCACTTTACCACTATATATTCACGTACGTTGTGACACACATTCAATTCAACTCTATTCCATGCCATTCCTTCCTCGTCGTTTTCGCATTTCGATTGCGTCGGAATCATTCCAAACCAATGTATTGCTTTCCTTCGTTCGGAATCGGAAACGATAATAAGACTCACCGAAACGGTTCTTGGGTCAAGCTAGTCTTCAGACAGGCAGACAGCACCAAGGGTTGAGCGAGGGGGGGAGAAGCGATCGGTAGTAACAAGCACGACGTCACGCCCAAACCACGGATTCGACACTAGTGTTGCAGACAACAGAGTTTTTATGGTTTTATGAAGAGTTTATAATTTCTAGTCTATAACCTTATTCTGTTAAATGCTGTACAAAGATGCAAATCACTAATAGTAAAGCCATGATATTTGCGGGGCCTCGTGCTCGTTGGGCAATAAATGAATATTCTGTGGGAAGGAAATCCCATCAACTGAACGTTCCTCAGATCCTGAAATTGACTGTTACTCATTGTTACAACTCTTAAAGTAGCTGGCTGGAAACGACATCATGAGAGTTGTCACTAGTTTGATTTTATTCTGAGTAAACAACGACGTATCGGTGAATCAGCAACAAAAGCATCTCTCAGTCAATTCTTAACTCCCAACTTCTTCATATAGAATACAGTACATCACATTTTATAACCCAAAATACACTTCTTCTAGCGCTATTGCAACATAATACCTTTTTTTTACAGGCAATAATATTTTAGCTTATTTTATCATTTCAGGCTGTCCCCAGCATTTTTATGTATTTTCCACCGTTGAACGGATATAAATTATTCTGGTGTTTATATTAGTGGGTCCCCACAAACAGCCTTTGCCGGAGATAAAACGTTTCAGCAAGACTGTAAAAGTGGGCCAAACATTACAATGACCTAACGTGTTTACGGAAATATAACATTAGCTCATGCAAAAGCAATAGATGTTGCAATACTTGTGCAATAAGCGTTATGTGTTGACATATTATGCAATAAAACTGTGTTTTACATTAAACGACCGGTACATATTTGAATGTTGGAACCCTAGCCGCGGCCTATAGTAAAATTGTGAAAACGTAAATAATAAAAGTAACTGTATTCGCAAGTCATTTATATGTACATTGTACCAGATTAACGGAGATTTGATTTTATGACTTTTCTACGGTGGCTCGTTAGTGCATCGATCTTCCAAATATTAATCGGTAAATATATTTATAATCGACATATATATTGCGATCGGGATTTCTTTATTCGCGATCGGAATTTCTTTATTCGCGATCGAGATTTCTATATTCGCCAATCGGGATTTCAATATTCACCGATCGCGATTTCTATTTACGCCGATCGGGATTTTAATATTCACCGATCGCGATTTCTCTTTACGCCGATCGGGATTTCAATATTCACCGATCGCGATTTCTACTTACGCCGATCGGGATTTCAATATTCACCAATCGAGATTTCTTTCTTTGCCGATCGGGATTTATATACTCGCCGATCGGGGTTTTTATATTCACCGATGAGGATTTTAATATCCACCGATCGGGATTTCAACTTTGGAGAGAAGTAGTTACGCATCAATGCCCTCGCTTTAAAACCTGCGACCACACGTCGCGTATACTTTGAACTTAAGTGCAGACTACAATAATCACTGAGAAACTTGGCACTGTACTTGTAGGTAATCGTAGTATGCCTGTTTTTATATATATTTTTACTTCCAGTAATTAGTCGGCAGCATTTTTTTGCAGACAGATCAATAGAAGAAAAGTTGTGCTCTGATAAGGGCATGTAGTATGTCTTGTTTGTTCAAGGTGTCAAAACAATAACGTTGAGCTAAGCCAGCTATTATTTTTGTCATCAATGTGGTGCCAAATTAAACAGGGAGGAAATTTTTATAAAGAGGTATTTCTTCCAAGGTTACACATATGAAATTATCATTCTGTTTTTGGCAAAATATCGTGGAATTCGCATGAGTTTAAGAACACTAAAAAACTCAACTTTCTTATCTGGGACTCAAGAGACAAGGTATTACATTGCCAAACATAATCGAGGGTCTTTTAGAAAGAAGACAGATGGTGGTTATGACAAATTAAAGCCTTATGGGTTTTGCATACATGTTTGTATTGACGGGTTCAGCAGAAAGATTATTAGGTTAAAAGTGCTTCGCTCAAACAATGATCCATTAATTATTGGACAACTTTATGTGGATGCAGTTGGAACGTTTGGCGGTTGCCCCCGAAAATTAGGTCTGACTGTGGAACATAAAATGGTGTTCTTGCTAGTATTCAGTGCTGTTTAATGAATTATGTGCTAGGAACTTCACCACACAACCAAAGCAGAGAAGCATTGTGGTCGATATTAAGGAAAAGTGTAACTACATGGAGGACAACTTTTTTGAAGACATGATTGAACAGAACACTTATAGCCCGAGAAATGTTTTTCAGGATGAGCGTTTACGGTATTGTTGCGCACCACTACTGGAAAAACAGTTGGAAAACTTTCAAATCATTGCAATACTCATTACATCAGGAAATCGACAGTGTTTCAGGACAGCCAAATGTGATTTTTAACTTTCCAGAAATACATTGCACTCAGAACTATTTAGGAAAAGTGGACTTGTGGCAGTGTGACTATATTAAACAGAACCATTTCCCGGCAAGCCACAACCAACAAGACTATTTTCAGTACTTGAAAACTGAACTAGCTATTAACCAACTTGCAAATCGGCATGATGATGCACTTTCTCTTTACCAAACAATGCTAAATCATGCAAATAATTAGACATTGTTTTGCATTAACATGTATGTTTATTGTTTCGTAGTAAGGAAAATGTATGAAAGTAACAACAAAGATACATGTCGGTCCAAACAAACAACATTTGAGTAAAAATTGTGCACTGAGCGATTATTCGGGTACTGATTAAAAGATGTACACAGTGAGAATTAA
>QXVZ01027876.1:0-13248 GCA_008931825.1 Phallusia fumigata
GTGGCCTTTCACCTTCTGATATTGCTTGCACCGATCATTATATGATTTCAATGAAACTTTTCAACAAAGTTTTGAAAATTAACAAAAAGAACTGTGTAATTACAGCTGAATCAGGTGGGTCATACTGGCTAATTGCAGTCGCTCTTAATTTGCATCAATTGCCCCAACCAACAATGATTTCATACTAATTTGTTTGTTTGTTTCATTTTATCCCTACGAGGCACAACAAGCAGATTTTTGTAAGTAAGTAACTTTAATTTGAGTGAATCCACCAGGTTACACTGGGTTGAAGCAATGCCACTTAAGTTTCTTCTTCAGGGAAACACAAGCAACTGATAAAGAAAGCGAGTTTGTTGTAAATATGTAATCTTATTTTAGGAGTTACAATTCGCCATCTTAACCAACATGTGCTTCCATCCAATGGTTTAGCATTGAGCAATATTGGTTCAGTTTCTGGCCAGTGTCTGGGTGGAATTATTGGCACCGGAACCCATGGAACAGGAGGCAATTTTGGTTCTTTTGCTTCCTGTGTGCTTGAAGTCACCTTTATGAAATCTGATGGCAGTATTTTGTAATCTGTTTGTAGAATTTATTGTAGAAAAAGAACAACAGTAATGTAAAAGGTTGCATTTGTAGGGACAATAATTCATTGTTCAAAAGAAAAAAATGTTGAACTCTTTCAGTCTGTATGTTGTCATCTTGGACTTTTGGGCATCATTTTAGTAGTTAAGATCCAGGCAAGCTTCGAATGACAAATATGTTCCTTATTACTTCTTGATAATATTGTGTTTATAAAAACGATGTTTTTTGTGTAGTGCGAACCAGCCTTTAACTTGCACATGAAACAGGCATCCGGTTTGCTTGAGGAAACTTTGGTTGATTTAAATTCACTCATTTCTCAGTCCCAACATTTTCGATTTTTCTGGTTTCCACACACAGGTAAAACCTTGTTTCCCTCAATAAATTGTCATCAACCCTTTTGGTGTGGGACTCTTAAGTAAAAAATCTGAAACTGACCTACCCTTTACTATGTTTTCTTGCACAGATTATGTTGTAAACTACATGGCCAATCGCTCAAAAAGACCTTTGCTTGAAACTGGAAGTTGGTTTTGGTCTAAATTTGTTGGCCACTATGTTCTTGAGTTTTTTCTCTGGGTGTCAACATTTTTCCCCTCTCTTGTGCCTTTCATTAATCGATTTTTCTTCAAACTGTCTCATGCAGGTTGGTGACTCAAAGTTAAAAAACTCTGGATAGTTTTATTTGGCTGTTATACTTTCAGTTTGATATACTGTTTTCCATGGCAATAAAGAAATAATTATTAATAACTGGTACAAACAAATATTTAGTGTTTTTATTTTTTAAGAATGGTAAGAGTTGTATTTTTGTGAAAGTTTTTTTTGACATAAATTATGGTATTTTGTGCTTAGTCGCACCATTTTGAAAATGGTAATTGTGCAGGCTCATCGGAGTGTGTACGCAGAAGTGATAAAGTTTTTAACATTGATTGTTTGTTCAAACAATATGTAACTGAATGGGCAATTCCTCAACAACATACTGTTACTGTGCTCAGAAAAATGAGAAACTGGCTTGTTTCAAATCCTCATGTTAAGGTTGGTTAAATATGCTCTTTTAGAACCTTCATTAGTGTGTTTTTACATTGTGTAAATTTTTAAATTGTTTTAACTTCCATAAGCCCCAAAGTATGTAAAGCAAATTAAATTACAAACTGTAGGGTACTTAATATCAATACAATTTATCAAAACAAAATCTGAAACAGAAAAAACAATATTTGAGGAACAGACAACAGAAATTTAACCATGTGTGTTTTTGATTAGTATGTTTTTAATTATTTGCTGCTTACGATAATTGGTCTAACGGATGTTGTGACTTGTGACGTTTTCTGCTTTCACATGCGTATCATAACGGGACACCCAACATAAACATTTGAACAAACGCCAACATACCAACAAGTTTTATAACCCCTTTGCTTTACCCACCAGTAGTTCATGCTAAAAAAAAACAAGCAATAAACGCATAAACCAAGATACACGCTTTTGGTTACCGAGAGGATTGCTCAGGTTTTGATTTGTTAAGGTCGTTTGCCTGTCGGGTTGCGTTAGTCTAGTAGATGTGGGTTTTTGTCAGAACGTCCACCAGGCGAAATTGTCGCTATTAGCGCAATAAGGATTTCCTTTTCATCCCATTTTTTTCGCACAACCAACATCCCTTTATTAAAAGCTTTATTGGGCAGCGTTTGTGACCATGTTACTTCTTCCAGCACCTACACATATCTATGTGTTTAAACTTAACTAGTGTTTGTCTTTCATTTTCTGGACATTATACGCTTATTGCACAAATTCGATATAAGCGCTGGTGTTTTTACAGGCTCACTTTCCTGTAGAAGTTCGGTTTGTCAAGCAAGATGGCATTATGCTCGCACCATCGGGAGATGAGGATGTAACATACATTGGTATCATTTCCTATAGGTTTGTAAACTGACAATTTTTTGTGCTAAACTCCCAAACAGTGTTTTCCTTGTGTTTAGGCCGTATGGCAAGTTTGTGCCTCACGGTGAGTGGTGGGATTTCTTTGAAAATTTAGCCACCGAGTATGGAGGGAAGCCGCACTGGGCAAAGGCGCATAAGGTATGTACTATTTTGAGTTTTTGATTGCAGGCGAAGACTTCGTTCTAATAACAAAAATACAACATCATGTTCAAAACGTATATGTGTAATTGGCTTGGGAGCAATAATCCCTTTTCTTTTGAGACAAGGTCTTAAAAGTAGCAACTTTTAACAGATAACCTTGTGGATCGAACTTCGTTGGTTTTTTCTAAACATTTACTAACTTTCAATTACACTTTCGTGTGACGTTATTTAGGTCAAGGCTGACGGTTTTCGAAGAATGTACCCAAAGTTTGATCGGTTTATGGAAATTAGGAAACAACTCGATCCGACGTGCATGTTTTTCAATGACTACTGGCGCCGGGTGTTTGGCGACGAAAATGTCCACATGATGGCGCCAGATAAACAACGATTATAGCCAAGTGTATTTATGCGTACATTGCTACGGTACAACCGCTGGCGCAAACAAACAAATAACAAAAAAAACAAATTTTGCGCATGAACGTCAAAAAAAAGACCATTTGCAAAAAAATTTTTTTTCCAAAAGATTTGCCTACGTTTTCTTTTAACATCTCTTCGAAAATTTAAACATGCCATTGGATTTCTTGTTTTCGCGCCATATTTTCGCCCAGTATATTTTACAAAGTTTGTCTTACCAATTTTTACAATTCATCTTTAAATTTTATTGTACTTGTGCAATTATTGTTTTAGGAATTTGTGAAAATCGTGTCTGTTTTCTATCGAAAGAGTTCAAAGTGGATTTTATGTTGTCTGGCGCAACGAATACTGTGCGGCGTGTGAGTTAAATTAAATTGCAAATAAAAACGATCTGGGAGCGAACATTGACGTCACTGATTTTTTAAAAGCTACAGCNAGTTTGTCTTACCAATTTTTACAATTCATCTTTAAATTTTATTGTACTTGTGCAATTATTGTTTTAGGAATTTGTGAAAATCGTGTCTGTTTTCTATCGAAAGAGTTCAAAGTGGATTTTATGTTGTCTGGCGCAACGAATACTGTGCGGCGTGTGAGTTAAATTAAATTGCAAATAAAAACGATCTGGGAGCGAACATTGACGTCACTGATTTTTTAAAAGCTACAGCTGTAATTACCCTTGAAAAACGTTAGAGACAAGCGCTCAGTGTCCGTTGGTCGATATCCCTACGTTGTTTTCTTTCCCAGCCACCGGTTTGAGGGCCCAAACAATTACACTACCATGCATCTTGTTAACCACCAACCATGGAGGCGCGTGCAATTACATGCGATTTTGGAGGGGTTGAGAATAATTGCGGGATGTGGCATGACACGTATATACCTGTCAATGACACAACTTCCTTGCAAATAGTTAACTCAAGACTTGCTTGACACGTCCCCCGCAGCCGTGAAGTCACCGAGAGAAAACAGTAATCTCCCTTTTTTATTGTACCGCTGGTTCGATTTCCCATATCATGGATTTAATCTCAAGTTAATTATCAGGCATTTGCGTTATGCGACCTAATGATCGAGCGGAATATTTAGATCAATACCATGATGCCTTACCGTCATCAGTTCATTGTTTCCATCTGTCATTTTGTACTTCATGTGCAGATTCTCCACCCCTTTATATCCATTATTCTTTGATGTTTGATCTTCGACCATCGGATCAGAACAAGGGCAAAGCTCCGCCACTGTTACAAAACTTATCCTCTTTTCATTGATTTTTTTTCTCTAAACGACCTGTTTAAAAATGTTTCAACCAAGAGCTTTTTATACTAAAATTATTTCGATTGGGCTGTGATAAAGTTTGTTGTAAAGGAAATGGTCAAACTGGAACGGTTCTTGAATGTTTTGTTGCGTTCTCAACTTTTATATGAACTATTTCGTATTGAGTACTGATGAATTTTTGGGTATCTTAATAAATATGACTGTCCTAAATATATGGGTTTATTCCGTGTGGTAATGAAAATAATTAAGCTTACGAACAAAAAATTTCTCTAATTTTCGGTAATGTTTTGTGGCAATTAAAAAGTTTGGCATATAACACTGGCATTTTATTTTAGGGATTGCCTGGCCTTTGTTGCAAGTCGTATTTAGGGTTCAAACCGTACTGACATTTCTAAAAAGCAGGGAGTTTGTAGGCGTGTATTTATTGTTTTACCACATCCAGCAAGCAGCACCGCCACTGCTGCCTTGATAACACTGTCTGTCACATCAAGCTCGCTTTTCCGTGTGACATGTGCGGCTTGCAAACAACGCCATGTAATTCTGCATAATTTAGTGCGCGCTGCTTGGGCGTAAGCAGCAATTACCGTTGAATTTAATGCAAATTAAATCTTGTGTGGAAGAGAGGCCATGAAATATTGATGGCCGGGTCTAAAATTTCAACAGCTGAAGGAGATGTGAGGAGATGGCCAGTCACACACATGGACAACTAAACAATTTACGCATCGTAAATGTCGCAGCTTGTTGTTTATTTAGTGGTGTCCAGTGTTTTCTGAGAACAATTGACGACAAACCGAGTAGCAACGTGTTTCGACCTATTAAGGGCCTGATATCAACTCAATTTAAAAAAAATCCAATTCGGTAACGTAAACAGCAAGTGTCAATATCACAACGCAAACCACTAGACTACTGTTTTTATAACCAACCGATGAACCTTCGATTTCGCAATTGCATCCTTTAGCTTGCGGATTCGTGGATTTCTCGATTTGATAGCCGGCAAATGGAATCGATCCATTTCTGCGCTGGAACCGCCAGTGTCTCATTACGGTGCTGCATCTTCCACGCGTCACCCAAACACTTTGTTAATGGGGCCCTGGTCCAGGTAAGAAACGTAGGAACAAGCGCAGTTCGCTCTTCAGGCGCAAGCTCGGCGACGTCCTGCGATCAAGGCGCGAATATTCGGGCAAATGGAAAACCAATACCACCGGGTACAACTACGTTGTCCCGTGGGGATTACGTCTATAATTACGATCCGTCCTTCTTCGTTCAGCGCAAATAACACCGTCGCTGTGTGTCAGAGTTCCTCCCGCGCTCGAATTGGTCGGAATCGAGCGTCGTCGTAGCGTCTGCTTGAACGTAGGATTTTACGTTGTTACAAGGATTGAGTCGCTGGTATGCGTCAAAAACATAATAAAAATGAATAGGGACGTGTGTGCGTTGTACGTGTTTGAGAGCATGGACACTTGAAGATAATCGTCGGTGTATTGCCCGAATCTAAACAGGAATCGCGCAAGTTCAAGCAGTATTGGTTTCGCTACGTCTCAGAACCCAGAACTGTGCGTTCTTTTCACAAAGCGATAAGCCTTGACTTGTTCAAGCTCCTTTGCTACGCACACACGGTGCTGTATTGTTAAGGGTGAGTGCGCACACGTGTGGAAGTTACCTCTGTAGACTTTGTGTCGGTCGCCGCCCGCTTTTTCTTCGCCTTGTTTCGTCTCCGCTCTGGCGTACTGACGTCGCCAATTGAGCAGACGCAGGTAGGATATCGCGTGCACTGTGCGTAAACGCTTCAGTTAAACCCAAATCTGCTAAACGTCTGTAATCTGTCTCGCCCGTCGGCGAAAATTGTGTTTTTCGAGGGTTTAAAAACAATTTCAGAAAAAATAGTTCTTAGTTTTGTGTACGTTTTAGTTTGGGATAAATTTTGGTATTTAAAGAGCTAGTTGGCTGTCTAGTGTTGTGCAGGTAGCGTAAGGTCACCTTTAAACGGTAGTTGAAATCATTACGCAATTTCTGTGGGCCTTAGACCTTTGTAAATTTTTGTATCTTACAAGCACAGAGACAGGACTCCCCATAGCAGACGTTGCCTGATGCCTCGGTCAAATGGCCCNTTTCTCTAAACGACCTGTTTAAAAATGTTTTAACCAAGAGCTTTTTATACTAAAATTATTTCGGTTGGGCTGTGATAAAGTTTGTTGTAAAGGAAATGGTTAAACTGGAACGGTTCTTGAATGTTTTGTTGCATTCTCAACTTTTATATGAACTGTTTCGTATTGAGTACTGATGAATTTTTGGGTATCTTGATAAATATGACTGTCCTAAATATACGGGTTTATTCCGTGTGGTAATGAAAATAATTAAGCTTACGAACAAAACATTTCTCTAATTTTCGGTAATGTTTTGTGGCAATTAAAAAGTTTGGCATATAACACTGGCATTTTATTTTAGGGATTCTCTGGCCTTTGTTGCAAGTCGTATTTAGGGTTCAAACCGTACTGACATTTCTAAAAAGCAGGGAGTTTGTAGGCGTGTATTTATTGTTTTACCACATCCAGCAAGCAGCACCGCCACTGCTGCCTTGATAACACTGTCTGTCACATCAAGCTCGCTTTTCCGTGTGACATGTGCGGCTTGCAAACAACGCCATGTAATTCTGCATAATTTAGTGCGCGCTGCTTGGGCGTAAGCAGCAATTACCGTTGAATTTAATGCAAATTAAATCTTGTGTGGAAGAGAGGCCATGAAATATTGATGGCCGGGTCTAAAATTTCAACAGCTGAAGGAGATGTGAGGAGATGGCCAGTCACACACATGGACAACTAAACAATTTACGCATCGTAAATGTCGCAGCTTGTTGTTTATTTAGTGGTGTCCAGTGTTTTCTGAGAACAATTGACGACAAACCGAGTAGCAACGTGTTTCGACCTATTAAGGGCCTGATATCAACTCAATTTAAAAAAAATCCAATTCGGTAACGTAAACAGCAAGTGTCAATATCACAACGCAAACCACTAGACTACTGTTTTTATAACCAACCGATGAACCTTCGATTTCGCAATTGCATCCTTTAGCTTGCGGATTCGTGGATTTCTCGATTTGATAGCCGGCAAATGGAATCGATCCATTTCTGCGCTGGAACCGCCAGTGTCTCATTACGGTGCTGCATCTTCCACGCGTCACCCAAACACTTTGTTAATGGGGCCCTGGTCCAGGTAAGAAACGTAGGAACAAGCGCAGTTCGCTCTTCAGGCGCAAGCTCGGCGACGTCCTGCGATCAAGGCGCGAATATTCGGGCAAATGGAAAACCAATACCACCGGGTACAACTACGTTGTCCCGTGGGGATTACGTCTATAATTACGATCCGTCCTTCTTCGTTCAGCGCAAATAACACCGTCGCTGTGTGTCAGAGTTCCTCTCGCGTTCGAATTGGTCGGAATCGAGCGTCGTCGTAGCGTCTGCTTGAACGTAGGATTTTACGTTGTTACAAGGATTGAATCGCTGGTATGCGTCAAAAACATGATAAAAATGAAAAGGGACGTGTGTGCGTTGTACGTGTTTGAGAGCATGGACACTTGAAGATAATCGTCGGTGTATTGCCCGAATCTAAACAGGAATCGCGCAAGTTCAAGCAGTATTGGTTTCGCTACGTCTCAGAACCCAGAACTGTGCGTTCTTTTCACAAAGCGATAAGCCTTGACTTGTTCAAGCTCCTTTGCTACGCACACACGGTGCTGTATTGTTAAGGGTGAGTGCGCACACGTGTGGAAGTTACCTCTGTAGACTTTGTGTCGGTCGCCGCCCGCTTTTTCTTCGCCTTGTTTCGTCTCCGCTCTGGCGTACTGACGTCGCCAATTGAGCAGACGCAGGTAGGATATCGCGTGCACTGTGCGTAAACGCTTCAGTTAAACCCAAATCTGCTAAACGTCTGTAATCTGTCTCGCCCGTCGGCGAAAATTGTGTTTTTCGAGGGTTTAAAAACAATTTCAGAAAAAATAGTTCTTAGTTTTGTGTACGTTTTAGTTTGGGATAAATTTTGGTATTTAAAGAGCTAGTTGGCTGTCTAGTGTTGTGCAGGTAGCGTAAGGTCACCTTTAAACGGTAGTTGAAATCATTACGCAATTTCTGTGGGCCTTAGACCTTTGTAAATTTTTGTATCTTACAAGCACAGAGACAGGACTCCCCATAGCAGACGTTGCCTGATGCCTCGGTCAAATGGCCCAAGTTGCAATCGATAACGGAGAATAATTACCAAGGGCACAGTTACATCTGGCCCTAGCTTATTGACTTGCTAAGGAAGAGACGAAAGCGTAAGGACGTGCGCTTTGATTAGATGCGGTTTGAGAGATTTTTAATTTTGGTCGCTAATTTCTACCTTCGACCGTTGCCTGGGCCTTGACTAATCTCAGCGTTCCTCCTTTTCTCTCTTGGTTTATCGTTACCCCGCGGATGGCGGAAATGTGAGAATCAGAGATTTATTGAATTATTAATACACTCGCATGCATTTTACTGCGTTTTTCGCTGGCTCTTTCAAAGTACAGCTGCTATTTGTGGCCGCACATAGTTGCTTTAGGCAAAAAATGCAGACCAGTCAGTCATAGGTTGAAAATCGTGTGTAAACATGCATAGAGAAGTATGTTTATCAGCATTTGTGAGTGACATACATTAAAAATAGGAAATTTGAAAGGCACTGTGAGCGTTGGCGGCAAAGGCTGATCGCTTGCCTCGTCAAAATGGCGGTACTTCTTGTTCCGAAAGAATTTTGGACAACAGCTGTATGGTGTTTTATTCAAATTTTACTACTCAAGTTTACCAGAATCTTTTGTCATTTAAACGTTTACCATACGATAAAATCCTCTTTTATTTTTCCTTTCGGTTGTACTTTAGTAACAAACTACTGTGCATTTGTTGATTGATCCGTTAACGAGACTGCAAGCCTTGTCGACGCTGTCACATGCCATCCTGTTTTAACTGCATCACCTTACTGGGCTGGTATTAGATTGCTAAACTTGATTGGCGATGAGACCTAGGCTTAAGACTATTTCCAGAGAGACAAGCAAGCAGTGGGACATGCCAGTTGCTGCCATGACTAAGCTGTATGAGTGCATTAACAGTATAACTCAATTATTGCCAGACTATTGAGCAAGCTGGGCCAGCTATTATTGTGTGGATTGCAAGGCGTTTCGTATGAAAGAATCCCTGTCGATAATTGGTGTTAACATGACAACATGTGCTGTTCGCATATAATTGGTTGACAACTCTAATTTGTAGTTACCTGATAATGTTCAAGCTGCTGTTTTTGCTTTGTTTAAGTTTAGTGATGATTTAAACACGAGGTTACCGTTGACCCGATAAGGATTTTGTCCAGATTTTTTTCACGCCGCGTGACTGCCAATAACATTGTCAGGGGAATGTAGTTTTTCTAAAGCTTTTGTTGTTTTGTGTTGCAGATACGTGCTGCCATTATCTTATGGCGGTAGCGGAAACGTCGCTGGACTGTATAGGCGCGCTGAAGTAAACTCCTGGTGTATTAACCGAAAGAATTGAACGTGTGCTGATATAAACGATATATCAAGGACTGAAAAGCAGTGAGGCTGGTTCATGCGGGGATCGCATAATCGGACATTCAACGCTGTGCGCAGACAGTACGTCTGTTTCCCCTGGTGACCAGCACATACCATCGATCGCGCATTATCAAGCTCATCTCGGACGCATACACAAACCACGGTGATGGCTGCATCAGTTGCAGCATGGTTACCCTTCGCCAGGGCTGCAGCAATAGGTAAGATAGTTAAACAACTGATTTTCCTCTAACTCACTGTCTTTGATTTCTGTGTGCCTGAAACTTTTTCTTAGCTTTCTTGTCGCCGAAAATAGGGTGACAACGATTGGTAATATTAGTTATTTGTCTATGCCTGTACCCAAGTTCCAAACAAAACTAGTAAGTTATCTATGCCCGTCCGCAAGTTTAAGTGGGACCGTTGATTTGATCTTTGCATGATAGGTCTTGAAACAAATGTCATGCACTTAAGAAAAGTGGAATTTCGAGTATTGTTGAAACATTTCCTATTGGTGGACACGGTACTATGTGTTATCACTCCTTCATCAGACCTGGGTCGTTTAAACAGTCGATTAACCTTAAATTATTCATTGAGAGTTACTTGAAGGCACAGTACTTCGAGTACTTAGGCTAACCCTACGGTATAGGTCACCACCAGTCTAGCAAAACACCTGCATGGTAGCTGTCACGAAAATGGAAATTGGCCAGTGTCAACGTCAATGTCGCCAAAGTGCAGTGAAACAAGCCAGCAAATTTGGATTAAAGCATTGCTGAATAATTTAGTGCCCATTCCGATGATTTCGGCGATGCTGGCAACCCGAGATCGATTTATTACAGAAAACTTCCACGAACATGCCACTATACGTTCCTTTATCGTTTTTTCATACTCCAAAAATTATGCAGATAATATGCAGTGCATTTCGGTACCACTAACAACGCACACAATCCCCACTCATATGCCAAACACAGCAGTCTGTATAGATATAACTATTATGTGCTGTTAATACGTAGATAACATAGACCACAACAATTTCCGTAAAAAATTGAAGGGAAACCATTGCAAACTCGATTGGACTACCCAATAATTTTTTGTTGGTGTTTTTCGCAATTTATATCACAGTGGTGCTTGGTTTTTTTTCGACAAAATATCCCAGCAAAAAAAATGTTTTATTTATTTCGTGTTTCTGCTAGGAGTTTAAACAATAATGTTGTGAAAAAGAAATTGAATTTATTACAAAAATACTTTGAGGCATGTTCTGCTTCAAGTTGGTTGAAATTCCTTTAGAATGCATTTTATGATTAATGATCCCAAACCGTTCAATTATGTCGTCATTAATCTGAAGAAAGAAGTGAATTTGTGTTTGCAACCAAGATGTGTTCGCATGTCGCAATTGCAAACGTCTCGAGGTCGCTCGAACCTGGCGTTTTGCGCGTAATTCGTCGTTTTAATGTCCCAATATACTAGAAAAGAGATCGTACCTTTGTCACAGGAGTGCGGTATAAATAATTAATTGCAGCTCGCGGCTGGAGACGCGGTGAGTGTTTTGGCGTAAACTTTTTTTTGAAACGGATGCCCTTTTAAGAAGAAGTAATGTAATGTCTGATTTGCGCTATTTTCTACCACTTCCTAAAATGCAAAATGTGTCGTTGTTCTGGTGGAAATTACTACGACTTCGTTTTCCCTTCATTTATTGCCGCCCACATTGACAAAGAATTCGTGCAGTAATCTCGTAAATGTGCCAGGTAAAAGCTATACGATCGACGCCTACTTGTGTAGCTCAATCCCTGTCTCATTGATTTGCTCGGATTTTCCGAACTCTTGAACGGATTCCAAATATTGAGCATTTCGTTCAGATATGGTTTGACAGTGGGCTAGATGGTCCAAGCTGTATCAACCGATGAAGTACGCGAGTTCAGTTGTGTAACTTAAATGCTTTGAGCTTGTTGGCTGTGCCTTCGCGTTTATCGACTTTTTAAAGGTCTGTGGATATTTTGCGAAGCTGCTAATCGATTGAAGGCTATTTTTGCACTGCTGACATCTTTGTAAAAGGGGATTAAAATAACCATTGTGGGGTGCATAGGATTTTGAATAGCTATTTGCGGCATCCATGTTAAACTTGATCAAGAAATAATGGTTTGTTATGATTCACCCACTGTGGTACGTTGTCCTTTTTATTTTGATAACAGAAGCTGTTATGAATACCACAAAAGTTATTAAAGTCAGACTCTTGCTTTTAATGTTGCCCGCAACCATCTTTACTTAAACTGTTGCAATAATTCTGACTCTTGATGACCAAAAATGTTTGATGTATTCGAATCGTTAGACAATATCGCGGTGGAGGATCGGTACACTGATGGTGGTTTTTATAAATCTGGTAAGCAGCAAGTAACTTTTCTGATTAACTATGTTGTAGGATTGTTTACACCACCTTAATTTTGTAACTTTTATCCCAATAAAAACAATGCAACTGTTGCAGTCAAAATCGAAATCGTTACTCTCTGCATACTCACTCTGAACATTCAATTTTATGCCACAGGGTCATATTGCGTTCCAATAATTTCTTCATGAATTTTTAAAGCGATTTGCCGAGTGCCGGAACCAGACACCACGCGCATTTTAACATCAAACGAAATTGCAATTTGTCCGTAAAACTTGTTGGCCCTGCTGGGTAAACTGGCTTGTTTACATTTAAACTGGAGTAGCAACGCAATACAATCGTTACAGTTGGCTGGTCACACTAATGACGAAATAATCGGCATTGTGAAATGTTTGCATTATTTATGAGCTGGACCTTCACGTTTGGCGTTCGGATTCTGATAGAAGTTGTTTAAAAATGAGTGGGTCCAGCCGTTTATACCAGTATAGGTTCTTATTCATTGAGGGAAAGCGCACAATCGTTCAATGGTCACTCTTCTGCCAAAACCATGTACGGTTGGCCGGTTGTCTTTCGACTGTAATTAAATTTCTGCCCCCTAAAAATCGATGCGACTCAATAAAGTTGAGGGCGTGTGCAAGTGTGTTATGCCGTTGTTGACAACAAAACAGCAGAACGGGTTTTGCTTTGTCTCAAGCTGGCAAGCTCGACTGGTTGCGCGAGGCATCTGTTCCCTGAAGCACCCATCATCGCTCGATGCAAACTAATTATACTCAGCGGTTACAAATACCGTGAGCGTTATTAAACTGCATTGACAAACGAGTGCGCGCACATGGCGTCTGGTAATCTGATATGTTCGTTATGTATGATTTCTCTGTAAGTCCTACTGCCCATTTGTCAAAGGGATACCACCTTGTTTGTTTTCTATTTTTAACACGTCGTTTCAATGTGCCAAAACTTTTTCGTGTGAAGTGATCGAAAAGACAAAC
>QXVZ01027876.1:13334-70893 GCA_008931825.1 Phallusia fumigata
TGTATTCGAATCGTTAGACAATATCGCGGTGGAGGATCGGTACACTGATGGTGGTTTTTATAAATCTGGTAAGCAGCAAGTAACTTTTCTGATTAACTATGTTGTAGGATTGTTTACACCACCTTAATTTTGTAACTTTTATCCCAATAAAAACAATGCAACTGTTGCAGTCAAAATCGAAATCGTTACTCTCTGCATACTCACTCTGAACATTCAATTTTATGCCACAGGGTCATATTGCGTTCCAATAATTTCTTCATGAATTTTTAAAGCGATTTGCCGAGTGCCGGAACCAGACACCACGCGCATTTTAACATCAAACGAAATTGCAATTTGTCCGTAAAACTTGTTGGCCCTGCTGGGTAAACTGGCTTGTTTACATTTAAACTGGAGTAGCAACGCAATACAATCGTTACAGTTGGCTGGTCACAATAATGACTAAATAATCGGCATTGTGAAAGGTTTGCATTATTTATGAGCTGGACCTTCACGTTTGGCGTTCGAATTCTGATAGAAGTTGTTTAAAAATGAGTGGGTCCAGTCGTTTATACCAGTATAGGTTCTTATTCATTGAGGGAAAGCGCACAATCGTTCAATGGTCACTCTTCTGCCAAGACCATGTACGGTTGGCCGGTTGTCTTTCGGCTGTAATTAAATTTCTGCCCCCTAAAAATCGATGCGACCCAATAAAGTTGAGGGCGTGTGCAAGTGTGTTATGCCGTTGTTGACAACTAAACAGCAGAACGGGTTTTGCTTTGTCTCAAGCTGGCAAGCTCGACTGGTTGCGCGAGGCATCTGTTCCCTGAAGCACCCATCATCGCTCGATGCAAACTAATTATACTCAGCGGTTACAAATACCGTGAGCGTTATTAAACTGCATTGACAAACGAGTGCGCGCACATGGCGTCTGGTAATCTGATATGTTCGTTATGTATGATTTCTCTGTAAGTCCTACTGCCCATTTGTCAAAGGGATACCACCTTGTTTGTTTTCTATTTTTAACACGTCGTTTCAATGTGCCAAAACTTTTTCGTGTGAAGTGATCGAAAAGACAAACTCAGGGTATTTTGCGGATAAGGTTTTTGACTGTTGCTTGCTTAACGTTTTTCCAATTCTGATGGATATTTTTTAGTTGATACTTATCTGTTTTTATATATTACATAAGGCCTAGCTGTCACTAACTGTTGTGTTCCAAATACTTCTTTTCATACTTACTGATCCAAGTTGCAATGTTTCACGCTTACAATAATAACATATGGCGTTTTTTCTGTTTAGGCTGGGTGCCTGTTGCGTCAGGTGAGCTTCCGCCCATGCCCTTTAGTCATCGCCGAACAAAAGACGAAGTGGTGACACTAAATGTGAGTGGGCGTCGCTTTCAGGCCTGGAGAAACACGCTGGAGAAGTTTCCTGACACTATGCTCGGCAGTCGGGAGAAAGACTTCTTCTACAACGAGGAAAAGAACGAATACTTCTTTGACCGAGACCCGGAAATCTTTCGCCACGTCCTCTGCTTCTACCGAACCGGAAAGATGCACTTTCCCCGCACTGAATGTATCACCACGATCGAAGACGAGTTATCGTTTTTCGGCATTATGCCGGAAATGATCGCGGATTGCTGTTACGAGGACTACCGCGATAGAAAACGCGAACACGATGAGCGTTTAATGGATGATAGCGTTCCGGGCGAAGGCACCAGCGAAACGGGCGTCCCAATGGCGGCCAGCAAACTCACACCCCCTGCTCCTACTTCACTGCGCAAGCGCATGTGGCGCGCTTTTGAAAACCCCCACACCAGCACCCCCGCTTTGGTCTTTTACTATGTGACCGGCTTTTTCATCGCTGTATCAGTGTTTGCTAACATTGTGGAAACCGTGCCGTGCGGTCCAAAACCCGGCTCGCTCGAGGTTCTGCCATGCGGCGAGAGGTACCAGCTTGTTTTCTTTTGTTTGGACACCGCTTGTGTGATGATCTTCACCGTGGAGTACTTCTTGAGACTCTTTGCCGCCCCTAACCGCTGCAAGTTCCTGCGCTCAGTAATGAGTATTATCGACGTCGTGGCCATCCTACCATACTACATAGGACTCATAATCACCGATAACGAGGATGTCAGCGGCGCTTTTGTGACGCTACGAGTGTTCCGCGTCTTCCGAATTTTCAAGTTTTCGCGCCACTCGCAAGGTTTGCGCATTTTGGGCTACACGCTAAAGAGCTGCGCGAGTGAGCTCGGGTTTCTTCTCTTTTCCCTTACAATGGCCATTATCATTTTCGCGACTGTGATGTTTTACGCCGAGAAAGGCATGGAAGGCACAAATTTTACCAGCATTCCGTCCGCGTTTTGGTACACCATCGTCACTATGACTACACTCGGGTAAGTGCGCAGTGGCGTAAATTTTTGCATCCTATAAAACTGGCAAACCCTATCATATCTTTATTTCTCAAGAAGCTTTTTATTTGTCAAAAGTCTGCATATATGCTTGTCAGTTGGTCAATTGTTTGGTTGGACAAGCCCAACAATTGTGTCTCATTTTCAAGAAAAATAGCAAAATAGGAGTTTGGTATTTAACAAGGTATATTAGGAAACTTGCCCTTTAACATATGATTGCTTGTTCCACATCAAACAGATACGGCGATATGGTTCCTCGCACAATAGCTGGAAAGATTTTTGGCAGTGTCTGTTCGCTCAGCGGTGTGCTGGTAATAGCCCTACCTGTTCCCGTGATCGTCAGCAACTTCGGTCGAATATACAGCCAGAGTCAGCGGCAGGATAAGCGCAGGGCGCAAAAGGTAAGGCCAACACAACACCAACAACAAACCCGCCTTTTACACTTGATTAGTTGTCCAGAAAGTGCAAGTTCGCTTCTTGATAGTTTGGGACGCATGCAGCAGACTTCATTTCAAACCACCACGGTGGCCAATTAGCGATGCGCGTGCATGGTCAATTGGCTTCACAGGAGCGGTGTGGGTTGGGTACCGAACACACATGCACACAAATGCGCACAAACACTCACTCGTCGCTGCAAAAAATAGAAGAGTGAGTAGGTGACAGTGCTTCTGAATTATTAAACTTCTACAAGGCTTTTAACGCCTTTAATGAACGTCTTTCCTCTCGGGGCGTGTTCAGCTCGCAAAGCGAATGTCCCCACGTTCTCCTGAGGTGTCTGATTTATGAAGGCCCCGAAGTGTTAATTGCGTGCGTTTACAGCCCTGGCGACGCTTGAAATTATGGCCCCTTTCACAGTGTTCAATGGAACAGAAAAAAACTATTGGGATTGTAACTTGTAAATTTCAACCATATCGGCGTTGTTCAATGTAGCTATTAAAAAGCAAATAAATACAATTTATCGAAATGAAGCTTTTGCTTGTGATTCTCTCTAAATAATCCCGAATAAATGGGTCAGAGCAATAGATAGATTTGTGGCATAAACTCGGTTTAAATGGTTACAAACAAAAACCTCAAGGCAAATAGAAAATACTTTCACTTGACAATCGCTGCACAAGGTTGTTGAAATAATTGTAAATGGGAACAGAAAACAGTACATTACATATATTTACACGGCTGTGTTGTTTTGAACAGAGGGCACGGTTAGCCCGAATACGTGCTGGCAAACAATCCGGAGCTATCAACTACTTTCAGAAAAAGTTCGATCCCGGAGTCGATGGAAACAGAATTCAATCGGTAGGAAATTTTGTTTTATAGCTTACCATACCGGTACTTACCTTGACATCCTTTGAATTCTGTGCGTAGGGTGCGGGGATGCGTGCTGTAAAATTGATGTTACCTTGCAATTATAAAATTGTATTAAAATGTGACACAGTTTTGCTTTTAGCGTGTGGATGTGAGTGATCTTTAATCCTTTACTGATACACATGTGACCTATTGCGAGACCAGTGCCACGATTTCAAAGTGTAAAGTTCATGTTCTGCGTTGTAGTGATCATTGGCCCATTTCTTGAGCATTGATTTATTATATTCTAGAAGTTTGTGCTGCGCGCACGTGTTTTACACTTTGCGTTTAAACAAGTAACCTAGCCTCGCGACATATTTAGTCGTTGAAAATGACACAAGGTTAATTTAAACGCAACAAAGGACCCACTGAAGTCAGTCGCACACTTATATCCGCCCAAAGTAAATATGAGCCAAAGAGACACAAATTTTAACGCAGCTGTTTGGGTGTTTCTTATCTCTTTATTACCACCTTCAAGGCGCTTATTAAACTCTGAATTAAATCGCCCAAACTTGCGTAACAGCTGATACTTTTGCCACAGAGTGAAACTGGAACCAGCAACTCGAGCAATTCAAACAACAACGGATTCGAGAGGGAACATTTCCATTTGCTTAATTGCCTCGAAAAAACTACGGTTAGTCTCCAGACAGCCATATAATTGTTTTTGTTCGATAAGAACAGTAGGCTCCATGCATTGAGAGATAGGAAATGTAAGGGAAGCGAAGTTCACTAGCGTCCAACGTTGTTTACACGAAATTTACGTCTTGTCCTTATAACATAAATATTAATATTCCGAAGACGTGCGTGGTGAAGTTTGTTTACCCCGTGACTATAAAATGATGTTGCTCTCCGCCTGCCCGCCTCCTATATCTCAGGCATATTTGCATTTAATGCATCGACTCTTCCCACGAGCGCTTAACGATTGTGCGTGTCGCGCGTGAGCAAAGCGCGCCGGAAAACATAAAAGATATTCTTATCCAGCAGCTGTCTTTGGCAGTGCTCTCAAGGGCCGATCGATCCCATCTTTTTGCGCGCAGAATCACGACATCGTGGACAGCGACACGACTAATCCGTCGGCGGCCATCACCATCGGCAACCAAATGAGCAACAACCAAGAAACGGAATCACTAATCTCCGCCAGGTCGGCGGTTTCTCAGCCCACCGGGTTGCCGCTCTATCACCAAAAGTCTATCACTCCCTCGGTAAAAATAGCTCACAGCTCGGGACCAACCGCCAATCGCACGCAAAAGGCTGATGAGCATCGGGTGGCGCAAGCCAACTCGAGCAACAACAACGGTAGCAGGTGGGATGAGATTGTCTTTCCGTTCCGTTGTTAAAAGGCTGATTAGGTTGCGTAAAGCCACCCAAACGCTGTTGTGCATTTTATATGAGTGTGTTATCTGTTTACCGCGTCAAATTGGCCCGTTTCATTTACTTTGTTTGACTCAGGTAATATCACAAGATACAAGTGGGTGATGGTAAAAAAATGTGTTGTCGTGATTTGAACAAAAATAATCTCTTTGACCGCTTCATGGCTTCACATCGCGCCACCAAATCCAATATTGTGGTAATCGTTTGGAATGAATTAGAACACCACAAGCAATTTTTCGCCCATAAAACTTTGTATATTTTTGCGAAAACGTATGTTGCTACAAAAAGATAGGTACCCCAAAATACCATGCTTTGCATTTTACAGAGGTGAATCGCCCGGCATACCAGGTGCAGTTGTGCAGTCGTGGGGTACCGGAACAAAATTGAACCCCGGATCCTCTATTGTGTACAACTCGGCGTTGAACGGTATTCGCTCAATCGACAAAGACGAGAGCGACACAGACGACGCGTGCCCCCCTCACCCCTCCGTTCCCACTATTGTGACGCAAACCGACAGCGGCCGTATCTCCCCCCATCCCAACTTTAAAAGCGATTCCTCTGAAAATTACCAAGAAGAATTTGAAGGGTCAAAAGCGTCAGACCCCCCTCACGTTGACACCCTAAACGTCCCAATGACGCCGTTGGGTTCCTCGGACGCCTCATCGTCTACGTCGGGCGTCAGCGGGGGATCGTCCATGTTGGAATATTATAGGTATATCGGAAGTGACGACGATGTGCGTTTGCCTAACGTTATTTCATCGAAAGAGAGCGGACCGAAAGGCTCATACAGTTTTGACCGCTCCTTCTCAAAGCCCTTTACAGTCAGCGGCAGTTGCGAGATGGAGCAGCATCCACCAAGTTACCTGGACGCACGCGAACTGCCTGTGATCGACCCACCACAGGTGGACGAACAGGTGACGCGACTGCGACAGAAAGGCGACTCAAAACAGCGCTTCGGCAACAGTGAGGAGAAAAGAAATATGCGACCGAGCACGACCAGTGGCAACAACTGCGATTCGTCGAATCCTAATATCCTCAAGATATCGTCATTGTAACGGATGACTTATGTTCGCTGTCGGGCAACCAGAAATTCGTGCGGAGCACTTCTGACACATTGTTTCATACGCTTGGACGAGTAACACTCGATACAATCACAAACGGGCAGATTTAACAAAAAATGGCTGACCAACAGTGAAAGCCTCAAATCGGTGAAAAGATGTATGTTATCTACGCCTGCACTGTCAGGATTCTGTCTGATCATGTTCTAATGATAGTAGCACTCCTGGCGTAGTCGGGTATATCACATCAATGCGATCATCGAAGTGCTGGTCGTACATTATAGAGCCCCAATATCGATCCATCATCATCAACACTTCCAGGATCCGTAAGTGCAATATGATTTGTACGCAGTGGCTGAAGCTAGTTCTATTGCTGCGACTTTTGTTGCTGTCGAATGGTAATAACACACTCAACTTAAAATTTGACCAACTTAAAAATCTGTAGTAAATCTTCGTTTAGCTGTTAAGGGGCGGAAGAAAGTTTAGTTGTTGTGACGGACACTTTGCGCATTCGCTCGGATCAGAGCACTGGCCTGTAAAATGAATTTCGATCCCTACCCCTTTCTAACGCTTTTATTGCATTTCTGGGTAATTGCGATTTTAATCCGCTCCAAGATTATTCGCTGCAAAAATCAATGATGAAAAACCATTATCACCGTTTTGACCGGAGAATCCTGCTTTAGACGTAATTCAACAGCACACTGCAATAATCGACCAATTTTTCCGGCGTTAAAGCCGTTGTTTTATTTTTACGGTACCCTTTATTTTGTTTTTCTTTTGCGCTTGGAGCGATGGTTATTGTATTGCTTCTCTCGCGTAATATCCTTTAATACTGTGTCAATGTCTCTTGAGAAGCTATTGTGTTGGAGAATATATTTAACTATACTTGACAGTGCGTCAAAGAGTTTTGCAAATCGGCGACGTAGTCTGCGAGCTGATACTGTACAAATAAAATATCGATCAGTGGATTGATGACCCTCGGATCTGTTTCCCATCTGGTTTTTTATTTCGAAGCGAAACCCCTGGAGACTTATTACTACTTTGAAATCCACGCTTATTGATGTCATCACGCCAACGTCCCATTACGTAGACGTATTCTGGTGTTAGCAATAGCTTTGTAGCAGTTGACAATTCAGGTTGAAAACCTTGTGCAACAACATATTATTAGAATAACGAAACGTCGGGATTTTAGAAAAAAATAACTGCAAGAATAAGAGCCTGTAATTCTTCAGTATGCAGCAACTTGAAAAAAACGTGGTGTCCATTTTTCCTAATTTTACACCATAACGGGGCATGTTTGTTAGACATTTAATCGACATTAACAGGCATTTTTATTGGACATTTATTAACCATCATCGGGTACTTCTTACTAGTTAAGTTTGCCAAAAGATAAACCTGTCGTTGTAACTCTTGTTATGGGATTAAAAGTTTTGGTCAGAATGTTTACGATAATTGGCTACACTATGCCTTCACCTTGTATAAGATATTTTTTGCTTGCACACATCTTACAAACACACATGCCAATTTTATAACAGTTTATAAAGCATAAGCAAACCAATCCCTGTTGTAATTGGGCCCTATTCCAGGCCCGAACCTGGACAAAACCTTGCCCGAACCCGGAAGTTAATTTTGAAGTCTAAATTAGGTCCAAAAGGTTCATTTGCCAAATCAACCTAATTAGCAGGCAGGCAGACCTACTTGAAAATCCGGTTTCCAACCGGGAGGGAATTCCTTTCAAGGAAGAAATTTCACAAGTTGAAGGGAAAGGGGTTTATTAAGGTTCTTAATGATAAAAAGTAGTATTTTTCTTTTTTAGGAAGACTGAAGGTTCCAAATTAAATACTTTATAGGCCATCGTTTCTTGTCTAGAAGGAGAGGAATAGTTTCAAAGTAAGCAGAGGGGAAATGCATCAAAAAAGGTTGGAAACTACTGATGTACAGTTTGTTTTTGCCACAAAATATTTGATCTCTGCATGTTTTTTTAGCACCTTGTGCAAATTAGGTTGAGGAAAGTGAATTATGACGCAAACGTAAACTCGGACGTAAATCTGGCCCCTTTTAAGTCCGAATTAAAAAAAAAGCCCGGGCGACTAACAGCTCTGCATCAGTGTATCCTCAACAGTAAAATACAAAATTTATGCAAGGGCGCAAAAACCGTTTTTTCTTTAATTGTTTGTTCGTTTCGATATGGTTTGTTTTTTGAAAATCATTTTAACTGTTTGAACAGACCTATATTAAAAATTAGTCCATGGCTAATTTAAATAAAGGGCGACAGCACCACACGCGTACTAATCGATAAAATGTATTGTTCATCAAAAGAAAAGATTGTCTGGTTACAATTTAGAAAGTTACAAATATAATAGAAGCACTTATCTTTTTACTAAGTTTTATTTCTATCTATGACAGAAGCTTTTTGATAATTAGTCATGCGTTATGGACTGTTGCATGGAAAAAAGTCCCCCAATGCTGGAAATTAGTTTTGAATTTGTTGTTTTGTTTGAGATATTTTAAAGCGTGTTTTGATACAATGTGATTGGCTTTGTAATATGTATCGTATTTTTATGACATGTATACATTTTGTGAGACAAAAATACATTGCCACATCCAAAATTCGTTTTGTTACATTTCAAAATTTTGTTACATTTCGAGCTCTGCTGCAATGGACCTATGGGTACATAGTATACTCATTACAAAACATGAGAATCCGCATTTAATTATCGTCTTTTTAGTTAGGAAACTAAACCACATTAAAAAAGGATTATGCAGCATTGGTACTGACACCGTTTGTGCCAGGTATACCTGTGTAAAAATTCGGTTATTCAAGTAAAAATTGTTGTACTGCCCTTTGTAGTCTGGGATTGTAACATGTTGGCAAAAAAGAACTGATTTTAAACTTGCTGATTTAGTGTTAAGCGGAAAAATACTTTGCCATTTATGCTGTAAAGTTACATTTTAAAAATTTTCTTTGAAGAAAGTTAAATTATCTGCAAAATGGATTTAATTATTGCTTTTATAACTGTAAGTTTAATTATAATTGCTTTACTGCATCACCATTCGCGAAAAAAGTCACTACCTCCTGGGCCAATTGGATTTCCATTTTTGGGTTGTATCCCCTACTTAAGCAAATATATTGAACACACATTCTCAAAATGGTCAAAGAGATATGGACCAATAATGTATTTCAAGATAGGAACCACACCCACCCTGGTCTTAAGTAGCTTTGAAGCAATACACCAGGTATAGTTTGTTGTTGATTTGATTTGAAATTTATCGTTTTCATTTAGTCATTAAAAAATATGTTTTTGCAGGCATTTGTTGTGCAGGGAATGCAGTTTTCAAATCGCTATCACACATACTTTTCAAATTACAGCTGTGAAGGAGGGTTGGGTATTTTGTTTTTACACCCATTTAAAATTTGGAAAGTACAGCGTAACTTTGGAACCCGAGCATTAGCTGGGTAAACTGGTTTGTGTTTGTTTAACCATACAAAGCAGTTGTTCTACTTTTACCATTGTATTTGTATGTACAAAGAACTTTATTGTCCTATAGCAGGTTTTCTTTGGAGCATTTTATACTGAACTAAACTGTTTGAACTTGTTTGAGTAAAGTTTCTTTGTTGGTTTATGATATCAGTCATCTAAAATTAATAAAAAATATGTCTAAAGTAAATATTAACCTGTATTTAGTGAATGAAAAAGAAGTCACTAATAAAAATGTTTTTTATTGTACAAATGAAATTTCAATAAGACTATAGGAGCAGTTAGTGTGAGAATGGTTAATTTTGGTACGGACAAAATATGTCCTTTGAAACATTCCTTTCTTGTCATTTTGTTGTGAAAGTTTTTATTTCTGGCAAATTTTATTGCAATTGCAATCAAAAACTTTTAAATGGTTTTTTCATGGTGTAAATAAATCTTAATTTAACAGAAAAGGGTTAGGAGGAAGTTCTATTGAGACTCGCATTTTGACACAGGTTGAAATTTTGTTGGAACAAATAAAGCAAAAGAATGAAGAACCATTTTTATTGGAGGTATGGATCATCAATGTACATTTTATTTTTGCCTTTTTAAGTTGAAATATCTTTTGTTACATGTTAGTGCTTACTTGTGTTTAGGATGATTTGTTGTCATGTGTTGCAAATATTATCACTGATGTAATAATGACAGAATATTGTGACAAGGAACAAAATGAAGAGCTTCTGAGATATCTGTGTGAATCTGTAAAATCGTAAGATTTTTTCTGGAATATTTAACCTTGTTATTGTGTTATATATGTATATATTGCAGCATTCCTTAAAGCTTAAGTGTTACCTGTGCCAATTAAAATGTTTTCAGCATTCGCACATCAGCGTTTGTCTTTATGGCTGTCTCCATGTTTCCATGGATACGCTTTGTTCCACCAATCCGCGGACAATTCAATGAAATGAAAAAGGGAATGAAAATTGGCAATGGTAAATGTTACTAAATTTCTATTTTGATAAACATCATCAACACATTACCATACTGTCCTTATTTCTAAGATTTGTCTCCATGTTGAAGGACAACCTTATTTTTCCAAGCTTTAACATGGTAAATGCAATGTTTTCTCATTGTATTTGTTTTGCCACCATGTTTTGTGCAAAATAAAAAGTGTTTGTTAATTTTAGGCTATGAAAATCGTATTTTGGGCATTTTTTTCCAGTCATCTTGATTTTTAATTCCGGTTTGATGATAAACCGGGTGATCATTTTTTTGTGATGGGCATGTAATGAAAATAATAATATTGTGTGCTTTGGTGGAATACACTGGGTAAAATGTTTCTCTTTACAGAAAGAAGTTTTATTTCAAAATGCTTAATATAGTTTTCTAAACTAGCGATGTAACGACGCCTCCATTTGCCAAATTTTGTAGGCCGAATCAACGATTTTGATTTCCGCCGAATAATTTGTTTCGGTTCGGCCAAAACCGAACTTTTACTCACACAAAATATAATCTTCTGGTACACCAACAATAGTTTTCGGCCCTTATTGGTAATTGTCGTTACTTAAAACGATGTTTGTGTTAAGGGCGCAATACGTATCTTTATCGCCAACATAATGCATAATCTTTCAAACTGCGCTTTCACTTACAAGACTAGAAAACCATTATCGTTCTGTCCACTCACGGCAAAGGATCGGTAAATCATTTGGGGCCTGGCGAAGACGGCCGAGGCAATGTTAAAAGTCACAGAACCAAAATAATAATGCAACACAATTATCTTGTAGCACCATTGTTTGGCTGGCAGCAAAATCAAGTAAATGTACCAAAAGCGTAAGTGTACAAGTTAGCGTGGCGTCACAAATGATTTAGTTGATTCGGCCAAAACTGCCGAATGTTCGGTTTCGGTCCGAACCTGATTTAGCTGATACCGTGCATCACTATTCTAACAGTGTTTTATTAAAAGTGTCTTTTATAACAGTGTCTTTTTTTCTCAGAAATTTTTAATAAAGTAATTGAACAACATGTGAAAAACAGCGAATTTCATGAAGCAAGGGATTTCACTGATTTATTTCTATTTGAACACAAACAAAACACACCAGGATTTACAGTATGTTACCTTGCTGATTGTTTTTATTCTTTTTTTTACCATCTCAGTTGTCGTTTTTATAGTTAGATCATTATTGCTGTCATTTATTAGTTGACTGCTGTATCACTGGCCATTTACCAACCACTTATAAAATAAGAATAATACTGTAATTAACAATTTACTTACATACGGTTGCAAAAATGCTGTTGGTTATGTTATATGGTTTGTTGTGGTGTGATAAACCTGAAAGATAATTCATGCTTTGTGATTGCAGAAAAAGCAGCTTTTGTACTATTTAAAAGACATAGTTTCGGGTGGAGTTGAGACAAGTGTTAGCTCAATACGCTGGATGTGTTTGCACATGGTAAAATACCCTAACGTTCAGAAAAAGATACATGATGAAATAGATGCTGTAATAGGTAAGTATGTACAAAATCTTTGTGCATTCTTGTCAGTGAGTTTATTAAGATTACTGGCAACACCAGTCGTTTCTTGCGACAGGGCCAGATGGCAATGTTACATTTTCCTGTGATTTACCCTACACAAAAGCCTTTATTCAAGAACTTCTCCGCACTTCTCCGCCCGCCCCCATCGGCGTACCACGAGCCACGACCGAAGACACGTATTTTATGGGATATTTTGTTCCCAAAAACACGCAGGTAAAAACTTCTGCAACCTAAAACTGTTGTACTTGATGGTCAAGTGCAATATGATACAGGTATCGCACTACTGCGGTAATTATTCGCCGTATTTTCTTTTAAAAATGCAAAATCCTTTTTTCGTCCTTTGCGTGTTACGTCATATTATCTTAAAAATGTAACCGGATTTTTTTTCGTTTTCTTGTATTGTTCGGTAACAGTACGTAATCACTTTTTTATAGGTTATCGCCAATTTATGGCACGTCCACCACGATCCTGAAAACTGGCCAGACCCGACCAGGTTTGACCCCGAAAGGCATTTGGACAGTAACGGGCAGTTTGTAAAATCCGATAAAGTCATGGCCTTTTCAGTTGGGCCGCGCAGTTGCATTGGTGAAGGTCTGGCTAGAAAAGAACTATTTCTGTTTCTTGTGTCGATAATGCAAAAGTTTAATGTGTGTGCTAACGATGAACAGCCGGTACCTCGCATGCAAGGAGCCCCTGGTATTATCTATTCGCCTTACCCATATAAGTTTGTCATGAAGGTACGATAAAATGCTTTTCATCATGTGAAAATCGGCATGCGCTTACGGCTAGCATGCATAAAGTGTGTTATTATGCCCCATGCACTATACTCAGTTCGCTCACATACTACATTGTTCACTGTTTTTTATCCTATTTGCACTTTTGTTGCCGCCTGCACTTGCAGTTTATATCTCAAGAGTTGTTTTGTATGAGATCAATAGTTGCTGTATGTGAAATAAATCTCGATATTACGTGATCAATAACCCGTTTACTCGAACAGAATGTAGCAAATCTACTGTCTTTCAAAAATCGTGTCTCAAAGCGGTATTTGTGACCGTTTTGTTAAATAACCCGGGCGAGACATATGTGATCTCTCCAACCGTCAGAAGGCTATTTGCGACAGTCAACATTGCACTGGTTGCTCGATCTTTGGTGTCTGTTTTAGTGTGCAAAAAGCATGTTTCTCGGTTCTGTTTAGCCTGATGCTAAATTATTTGACTGTTGAAGAAACTAACATGGCCAATTTTAATCATTGTTTTGAAGTGTAGATTTTAGTTAACAGTGGCGCAAATCCATTAAAAATATTGGGGGATTGGACTTTTGATTTCTGTGAATAATTTTTGTGTAGATGACGTCGCATCATGGTCGCAGCGACTGACGGCAGTTATGACGTCACAACACAGATTTTTTATGTTGTAAATAATGGGTCGACCGAGATAGCCTTCAACTGTTGTGCGGTCGCTTAATTGGAGCAAAAGTATTGTTTTAAAAGTGCTAAAATTGTTTTATTGCTACTGCTAACAGCCCTAAACCCGCTTTAAATGGTTAAACCATATGTTGGGTTTATCTTTATTTGCTAAAAGATAGCCGTAATAGTATCCCTTCTTTTGAAACAATGGAATCAAAATATTCTGAAGACAGATAAAAAAAGTCCCCCCCAACCAAAATTTTGGTGCACTAAAGTAAGCTCAGAGGACAAAATATTAGAATAAAGGTGTGCAAAGGTAATGCGTTATAACAAAGACGGTGGCATCTAGTTTACACATATGTAGCACGTGTCGAATTTAATCTAATTGGCCAACGCCATTATCTGTAAACACTTTATTTCTAAAAGTATTTAAAGCCTGCGCTGCGTTCGCCCGCCGATGCTGTATGACGTCAAACTGTTGTCGCTATTTGTATTTGCAAATCATTCTTGATGGCAGTGAAGCTACTACTATTTACAGGCAGAAATAATCACGTTAAATGATTATGCTTGAGCAGGCACACACGATTTATTGCTACACCAAGTTTCACCTATCAACAAGGGTGAAGAACAAATTGTGACAGTTGCGCCGTTACACAGCATGCAACTGCTTGTAATGATTTTTTTACCCCCCCACTTTTTTTAAATAGAGCCATTTTACCAACCAGTAACCACATTCCCAGTCTTGCTTTGAGAGTTTTTGATGTGCCTCTGGTGTTGTGCAATGGCTGGTGTATGTTTAAATTGGCAATATTATTTTCAAGGTTTTTGTTTTGATTAATTTAACTGTATACTGATGCCACAGCATAGTCCTGCTCCAACCCCTGAGAGAGCTCTTTATGGATTTGTGCTTTATTTGACCAGCTTTGTTTTGTTTGGTATGTCACTTGAATTGAATTTGAAAGTGAAAATATTACCAGGATGTTCTAGTTCTGATATACATTGACCACTTGTTATATTGTACAAAAACTTGTCTGCTTTGTTTCAGGGTTGTATTTGTTTTGGGCATATGTTCCTGCTGATATTCTTCAATCTCTTGGGCTAAGCTTTTTCCCATCCAAGTATACTGTCATGCTGCATTTGCTTTAATTGCCACCATTTACTATTTAAGTTTTGTTGCAGGTACTGGGCAATTACCATTCCAGCATTTTTGTCTTTTTTATTTGTGGCATTTCTCATATTGTACTTCCTGTTAAATTTATTGAATGCTTATGAATTGGCTGGTAAGTGTAAACTTCTGTTGCTTGGTGCAGTCACAGACTTAATATGTATTTTATATTCTTTAGAGGAAATAAAGGAATACTCCTATATTGATGATTTAATTCCACACCAAAAATCGTACAAAAAACAAATAAAATTCAGTTCAGTTCCTGCAGTGAAGGAATATAAGGTTCCTAAATATAGTGACCTCTCATCAAAAGCTGGATTTACTGTATCATTCAACACATGAAATCAAAAAAAGTTTAAAAAATGTCACAATCACAAACGATTTCTGTGGACTTGAAAAAGCCTTCTCAATTTACTGGAAGAAGTGTTGAAGCTGGTGTACCAGTTACTCTTCCTCTTGATACGTTGGAGGACCTGTTTGGCTGGGAGTCAAATGATGCACTTGACAAAGGACAGTCCTACACAGTAGCAACTATACCTCATTGCCCAAAGGTTGTTCCATATGAAGGTGTAAAAACCTTGGTTTGTCATGACATGAAGGGGGGATACCTTGAAGACAGGTAAATGTGTTGAGTTGTGAATCAATTTAGAGTGAAGACTTGCCATTTGATGTCTTGAATTGTTTTAAGTCATATTGATATCAACAGTTTTTGTTTAAAACTTAACTAAAATTAAACAAGGGGTTTGGCTTGTTCACAAATATTTTTTCCATTTAAAAAATTTTGTATGCATGTCTCTATGACAATGCAGACAGGTCATATTTGAGTTAAAAACAACTTTCATGTATAAAATAGGATTTCCTACCTGCAACTTCTTTGCTGATAAATACTTGCATTGTATAAAGGCTTTTGTATTCTTTCATACCAGGTTTGTGCAAGGATTCAAATCAGAAAAACCTGTGGGATATCACATCCAGTATTGGAGTGGAATTGACATATTTGTTTACTTCAGTCACCACTTTGTTACAATTCCACCCGTTGGGTGGATTAATGCTGGACACCGCAATGGTGTAACAGTGCTTGGTACATTTATTATAGAGTGGAAGGAAGGGGCTAAAAGGTACTTTCAATGATATATACTTGCAATTTTTCGGCAAGAAGAGGTGCCTATCTGTTCTACCAATACCAGCATATAATTGTAAAAATAAAGTTATTATGGGTATTTTTTAAGCTTGTCCACATGCACAAATTTACCCTGCTTCTGCTGAAGAGAAAGGGGAAAAGGAAAATCAAATACTGGCTAAATCTCAACAAATTACCTGATTAAAAATGGTAAAAAACTTGTAGAAGTATTCGGGTAATTTTTATGAGATGCATTTGCACAAACCTTTTTTGCTCAAATCTTGTTGGTTAGAGAACAAAAACAGTATGTGAATGTATAATAAAATTAAAAAGACTGATAACCTGAATTGTTCCCGTATTTAGTAGTTCTCTACAATATAGTAGCCATTAAGACTTTGCAGTCTGTTTGACTCTGACTCTGCCAAAAGTTACCGCGGGTTGCTATGTGTTGTATTATTCTTGATTTATCAAGATGCCGAGCATTTTTGTCCTCTGAAGCATTGTGGAAAGCTACTGCAAGTCGTCTTGTGGATATTGCAAAGTTCTATGGCTTTGATGGATGGTTATTGAATTTTGAATGTGCAATAGAAGTAAGTATTACATTTTTAATGTCAAAAATATCATTTTTAGGTATCAACTTACTATGGTCACCTAATCATTTTCTAAAGAGGATACATTGTTTTCAATCTGTTTTTTTACTCTGTCTGATACAATTTGTTTGTACAGTTTGGTCACAAAAGAGTCATCTGAATTTCTTCAAACTTAAACACATGACAGATGGGCATCTGAAGTTGTGCACAGATGATTTTTTGTCCCAAACTTTTATGCCAAGTTCCCCAGGACCCCAAAAAATGACATTTTAAAACTGATTTTCCTGGAATTTTATCTTTAAATCTGTTTTAACTTTCCTCAACAATACAATATGCTGTAGTGGAAAGAGTCTTGAATATGTGTTGTTTGTGACAGTTTTTTATTTTGTTATGAGCATAATTGTATAGTACTCACAGCAAAAAATTATGTTTTTGTTTAGCCATCCAAAGTTGGAGCCCTTCAAGGCTTTGTCAAGTATTTGACAGATCAAATGCACTTGCTTGACAAAAATTCAAAAGTGATTTGGTATGACAGTGTAACATGCGATGGTAGTTTGGAATGGCAAAATGAGTTGAATGATAAAAATAGGTAGGTTTTTACTTGGTTGACTAAAATCAAAGAAATAAAATCATCGATTTGTGTCACTCATTTTGCAAAGTTTAACAAAAACAAAATAGTTGATTCCTTGTACCTCAACTGATTACAAACATCAACTGCTATGTGACCTAAAATTACAATTTTTGGCATGTATCTAGTAGAAACCTAATCAACAACATTATATGTGTACGGAACCTATGTGTCTACAATAACAATTAGGGGGTCCATTAAAACAAAACAAGTAATATGTTTTTCTTCTCTCTTTTATGGGTATATATGTGGAGGATGGCATAATAAAAGCCTCCTAGTTGTTTTAAACATACAGAAAACACATATTTACATGTTTCAACTAATTTGAATTCTTTTTTAAAAACCTTTTAAGATGCTTCTATGAGGTTAGTGATGGCATTTTTCTCAATTACACTTGGAATGAAAAGCAACTTGAGAGTTCAAGAAAAGCAGCAAACACTCCTGACAGCGTATACGTTGGAATTGATGTTTTTGGAAGAGGTTCTTTTGGAGGTGGGGGTTTCAACACATGTAAAGCACTGGCTGTTGCTCGAAGGTCAGTTTAACACAAATATTTGTGCGTATAACTTGTTTAATCTTATATTGTAGAATTTTTGTTGCATCAGCAATACGTTGGGTATGCTTTCTAATTAATCGCTAAATCAAACTGCTTTGTCTCGCATTTCCAGTAAAAATTTGGAGGTGATTTGGGAATTTAACAAACCCAGCACCACTTCTGATTTTGGGTAGGATCCACTTATTTTTAGTCAACGTAATGAAACATAAGAAACCAAAGAAGTTGAAACCCATGGTGCAACAATTACTGTTACTGATAACTAACAGCAAAACACAAATGATTATTAACCATCACACTTTACAACCAACAAAAAGTTCAACTAAATGCCAATGAATGGCGAAGATGGTTTGTTCGTAAGCATGTGAGAATCTTCCATTTATTTTCCATGTTTGCAATTAATTCCAAAATTGCGATCCAATAAATAATAATATGTGTTCATGGACCCGACACTTAGGGGCAAAAGAGGACATTCGCTCCCTCCTGGAATTCCATAATATGAACTTTATTATTATGTGTTTTCAAATTCTCATGAATATAAAAGTATATGTGTGATAGGATTTGTCCCGGCTTGAAAAATTTCCTGCCAGCACCCATGTATGAGTTTTAAAGCCTGTAGTTGACCGTTTGCGATTGACTGAGGAATGTGCATTTTAGGCATGGATTGTCGGCCGCTATTTTCGCTCCTGGTTGGGTCTACGAAGAATTTGGTGCAGAAAACTTTGCCGCCGAAAACAAACGCTTCTGGAAACTTCTTAGGAACCTAACCCCAAACTACCAGCTTAAGCTTGGGCCCCGGTTGTCCACGCACTTCTGTCCCGGATATGGCCGAAAGCGCGACCCAAATGGTGTCCGTGGTCAGCATTGGTATTGTCTGAACTGGCAAGATGCCGTGCCGCGGTTAACAGATGACAACTTGACACTATCGGTTTCCGAGGCAGGCAATTACTTGACTATTGCTGTACCTCGCAACCAACGGCAACAACGGCAAAAGGGAATAAGTGGTGGTGAGGTGACAGCGCCACTTTTTGAGTTAAACATGGCTTCCTCGGAAGATAGTTGTATAACCGTAAACGCCATATCTTGGGAAATGTCGCCCTTGCCAAATCTAAGGTTGCTGACTGATGTTGGAGAATGCGAGATTATTTTAGCTAGTTCTGGCACACGAAAGTCAGGTGACTTTGTAGTGGAGGATTTAGCCAACGATTGCAACATTTTCAGCAAGTGTGTGAAACATCCTACGGCATTTTGCGTCGAGTCCATAGCGGCTGTGGCGGAACACGCGGAAAAGCGTGTCGCGTTTCTAGAGTTGCTAACTGGTCGGCACGTCCCGAAACAACCGGCGATAGCCGCTTCGCCTGTAACCTGTTCATTTGTGGATTGGGGCGTAGATGACGTGAATCAGAAGATGCTGCTATTAAGTTGCTCGCTTAGATTCACCAAAATACCAGACAACACCCAACACAGTGAAATTTCATTCCGTCTCTCTTCGGATCGTACAAAGGAAACAACGAATCAGCTAGGGGGCGCTCCGGTGTCAAAGTTTGTGAATTTCGGCCGTGCGTTCACCGACAGATTTCGGGTTCATGAATTGTCAATCCACAACCCAAAATTCGAAGGGCCTGATTGTTCCGTGGAGTTTTTGGTACGCCACATTGGTCCAGCGGGTATGGTATTGGGCGAAGGACGTCTAAGCATAACCTATACAGAATGAATTAAATGTGATGTACACGCAAATGTCTCATGTTTCGTCGCAAAAGGGCGTAAAATCTTAACCTTGAACCACCCACGTTTGTTTCCCAGTATATGCACTTGTCTTGCCAATTAGTACTTGTTGGTTTGTTCCGAAAAGTGTAAAGGAAGCTGAATCTGCGTGGAATGTTATCATTACTGTATTCCAACTCAGGTCATTTATATTTAATCATGCGATATATATATTTCCACACTAGTTTACCTATTGTATTTAACGTTTAGCATCGTACTTGATTATTGTGTCATTGGAAATTTAACATCGCACTCTAATAGATCTTACCTCTTACATCAAGCTTACAAAGTAACGAAGTTGTCTGATCAACTGCTCCGAAGAACCTTAATTTGGGCGCGCGCCTTAAAAGGGGGCATGTATGGTTTCCAGACGGAGCATAAACCCACCACTCTCAATTGTGATAAAACCTTCGACCGATCTGTGTTTCATTGGATGTCAAGGGTTGAGTTTAATTAAACAGGTAGTTTATTACGTTTTGTAAGTTGACTGTGGGGGTAAAAAGTTAAAGAAGCAGTTGACAGAATGGTCCGAGGCGCTCGACCCGAATACGGACATAAATAGAGGGTTGTCTTCGGTCTGAGCCCGTGAAAGAACTCATTAGAAACGTGAGTTAAATTGTGTGCCGTTAACGTTTTTTTTTTAAATTAAGTTAACGAGAGCCCTGTCTTAAATATCTGCAAAGTTAAGGATGATTTTAGTTAACTGAAAACCAAAATGCGAATGAGCGCCAAACAAAGTGGACGTGGTACGCCTTAAAAGTGTTGTGTTACTGTAGCAGTCACCTTTAAATCAAGCAAACAATGAAGAATGCCCTGAAACGGTCGCGTGTTGTATCAAAAAACAAGGGATTAGACCAGGCGTGGGCCCTGCATGCCATTAATTGTATAACCTCCTAAAAAGCAGTAAAAGCATTACTTTGACAGCTGGTAAGTGTATCATTTATGACTAATTAATGAAAAAGTAAGGGTAGCCTTAAAAATGTAAATAGCCTATGTATTTTTTAATTCAAAATTTGATTCTAAGGTCTATGTTAACCAAAGGCCAGTCTGTAACCTACCTCTTTGGAAGTAACAGTTTATTCACACCCTGTACCGCTCAAATACAACACAGTTTTAAGTGCAGCTCTCGCAATATTGTAATGTAGGTTCGGCCTCAGTCTTGGAGCCCTTAAAAAAGTTACATGGGTTTGTCCGGCATGGCTGGAAAGAATTGAGCCCAATTTTGAAAGACCGTAGACTACTTTGCTACATAGGCCCCGCCCTGGGATAATTGCCTATCTTCATTATGTATCGCCTTTAATTGAACTGTAAATATTACGAAGCTATTCCCGAAGGTTCATGCGCAGTTTTTTCATTTGAACCCCCCAAGGTCCCCCTAAATTAAAGTCGTATCAAAGTTCAAGTCACGCAACGGAAATTTGGGAAAAAATGGCCAGTCATCTTTTCGCTTGTGTTCCCACATGTGCCTTGCTCAAACAAGCAGCAACGTGCGACTATTCATTCGATCTATATTCGCACCGCGATTGCTGTTAATCTAGAAGGTGTGTCCAACTAGACGGCCGAACCGTCGAGACTTTGCGTCCTTTGTGATAAGAGAATGCGAAAAATGCCATCTTTTTTCTTACCGCTCAAGACAGGTACAGAAAAGCTGCCCGTTTTGGTCGCTGTAGTATTTTTTCTCCGCCTGTGCGCATGGTAAACAAAGGCGACTTATAATATTCTTCGCACACATAGGTATCGAGCAGATCGAGACGCCGCGGTGTGGGACGTTTAGTGTTGAAACTTTACCATGTTAGGTAAAGTGGCAGGTCAATGTTTCCAATAGGTTTTGCTTTTCAAGGTTCAGAAGGGTATCAACTTTTCGAAACAGTGCAGCACCTCGTTTTCGAACGTCACGGGGGCTTGTAAACGCCGGACATAGCCGAAATTAAACCATTGAAAACAGGAGTCATTTGCGTCATAACAGCATACGTTNCGCCGCGGTGAGGGACGTTTAGTGTTGAAACTTTACCATGTTAGGTGAAGTGGCAGGTCAATGTTTCCAATAGGTTTTGCTTTTCAAGGTTCACAAGGGTATCAACTTTTCAAAACAGTGCAGCACCTCGTTTTCGAACGTCACATGGGCTTGTAAACGCCGGACATAGCCGAAATTAAACCATTGAAAGCAGGAGTCATTTGCGTCATAACAGCATACGTTGAGTCCCTGAATGGGATTTAGCAAATGGGCTATCTTTAGCATTCTACCTTATGCGATCCGGCGATGTTAATACAGGAAAAAGGGGGTCTGAAATAAACAAATACACGCGAACAGATGTGAGGTAAAGCATGGGTTTGGGTGCGATTTGCACAGTTGTTGATTTGACGCCAAGGGAAGAGCTGCTACAGTAAGCAACTGGAAGCTTAGTTTATACGTAGTGCGCTATTCTTTGTTTTTGTTTTAACTATGCTTGGTTTCTAACTAATTTTCGCACAACTTTGGGTTCCTCGGTTATACACCACTTGATGTTTTATGTATGAGCTACTTGAATTTTACAAAAGAACCATAATTTGCTTAAGAAACCGGTTCAATGAAGTCACGAACTGTCAAGGCGACATGAAAAGCTATAGGGCTAAATACCGTCACGACATACGTTGGGTGCACATTCAATGAACTTTGGTTTCGTGATGTGTATAGTCGTGCGACCAAACGTAGGTATTCGCTGAGTCGGCGAAAAGTTAATGATTGTCCCAAAATGACAATGTCAACGGTACATAGACCTGAACCAAAAGCGGGGCCGTTTGAACTTCGAGCCCCATTTTAACCCAAGTATGACTCCCTAAAATGATGTATGAGTTGGTTTTCCTAGCACTACTAAATTTATCCTTTCGTTTTAATTCTCCGGTCGTGGTTATATTTGCAAATATTGGGTAAATCGCGGTCCGAGTCCAGACTGGGTTATTTGCCTTCGTCGTAAACTAAGTTTTTTCGCGATTTTACGGGTAGTTTACAGACAGACTCGAGCGTTCATCGCTAAGGTCAGCAACAAAAGGCGCCTAGGTGCNTTGTGTTTCAGGCCCAATGTGTGTGAAGAAGAAGCGGTCAAGGTGGTACGCTCAGTTCAGCCATGTGTGAAAGCATTCACGCGTTTAGTGAAAGTTTGGAAACAAGGTTGCGACAGTCGACGGTGGTGCGTCGGCTACGAACGAAGGTAACAAAAATATAATGTAAAATCCTACCATATACACTCATGGCAAATAAAAGAAAGGATGCTCTAAGCAGAACGTCGAATTGTAAGGATTCGAATTGTCCGCTCATATCGGATAATAGCAAACCATGTTCTATTTTCGATAACGTCGTCTGTACGCCTGCACCTTGTATCAACAGAATTATCTTTAACAGTTATTATAACCAGCACGCGCATTTAACGTAAAAAACGTAATAAGTAATAAGAATACAAGGGTGCAACAAGTAACCAAAGTATTACTATACAAAGTTATAATTTGTTACAAAATTAGCAAACCAATACTAGTTGCCCTACTGATTAGCTTACACCCTTCGCATGTAACTTTAGCCACACCACATTGGAATTCCAAAGTACAAAATAAATTTATCGCCATGGTGTTTCAAGTGTTGTATGTCGTACCACCCATACCACCTGTGCTGTTTGATTGGCAGAACTGCTTATTACACAACCTACCGCACCGCGTACGAATCTAAACGGTCAACGAGGCCCAAGTGTTGTTCTGGCTGGATTCAACTGAACAACGAGGTCGGCTGCAACCATCGTAAGTTTAATGTTATGTAAATTTTCTACAGTCTATACTGCAGCATACTAATAGTTTTAAATGTGCCAAATAGCTATTGTTTTTCCCCTACTTTACGGTCGCTTAACTTTTTAACAGCGTATCATGGACGGTGACTAAATTTAATCCGACATGTGTTCATGTACGAATCTACAAATTCAATTTCGTGATAAAAATGAAGTTTTATTCCTTTGGGCATTAAAAAACCTTTGAACTAAACGACACCGGATATAAAGATACTTGCTTTCGCATTACGCTCAAGGGAGAATATCGTTTTCCTAAATCAGCATTTACGCAAGTCGGAAGCTTTCGGCAATTCACCGTCCTATAAGCGCTCTTAGCATTTGTTGGAACTTAGTTCCCTCAAGCTATATGAATAAGCGCCCAAGTTCACTGCGACCAATATTGAAGTTCAATTGGCTTTGCTATAAAAAGCCTTTTTGTGTATGACTGCTCTGCTCTGTGTGCCCATTCCTGAAGTGCTGATCCACTGTGGCCCATCGCCAGTAAAACTTCGGATTCGGCTTCCCCGCACGAACATTTTTGCGATGCCGCGCCGCGTGTATTGGNATGTAAAATCCTACCATATACACTCATGGCAAATAAAAGAAGGGATGCTCTAAGCAGAACGTCGAATTGTAAGGATTCGAATTATCCGCTCATATCGGATAATAGCAAACCATGTTCTATTTTCGATCACGTCGTCTGTACGCCTGCACCTTGTATCAACGGAATTAGCTTTAACAGTTATTATAACCACGCGCATTTAACGTGATAATAAGTAATAAGAATACAAGGGCGCAATAAGTAACCAAAGTATTACTATACAAAGTTATAATTTGTTACAAAATTAGCAAACCAATATTAGTTGCCCTACTGATTAGCTTACTAAGGTTATTGCACCCTTCGCATGTAACTTTAGCCACACCACATTTGAATTCCAAAGTACAAAATAAATTTATCGCCATGGTGTTTCAAGTGTTGTATGTCGTACCACCCATACCACCTGTGCTGTTTGATTGGCAGAACTGCTTATTACACAACCTACCGCACCGCGTACGAATCTAAACGGTCAACGAGGCCCAAGTGTTGTTCTGGCTGGATTCAACTGAACAACGAGGTCGGCTGCAACCATCGTAAGTTTAATGTTATGTAAATTTTCTACAGTCTATACTGCAGCATACTAATAGTTTTAAATGTGCCAAATAGCTATTGTTTTTCCCCTACTTTACGGTCGCTTAACTTTTTAACAGCGTATCATGGACGGTGACTAAATTTAATCCGACATGTGTTCATGTACGAATCTACAAATTCAATTTCGTGATAAAAATGAAGTTTTATTCCTTTGGGCATTAAAAAACCTTTGAACTAAACGACACCGGATATAAAGATACTTGCTTTCGCATTACGCTCAAGGGAGAATATCGTTTTCCTAAATCAGCATTTACGCAAGTCGGAAGCTTTCGGCAATTCACCGTCCTATAAGCGCTCTTAGCATTTGTTGGAACTTAGTTCCCTCAAGCTATATGAATAAGCGCCAAAGTTCACTGCGACCAATATTGAAGTTCAATTGGCTTTGCTATAAAAAGCCTTTTTGTGTATGACTGCTCTGCTCTGTGTGCCCATTCCTGAAGTGCTGATCCACTGTGGCCCATCGCCAGTAAAACTTCGGATTCGGCTTCCCCGCACGAACATTTTTGCGATGCCGCGCCGCGTGTATTGTGATAATGTAAAAGTAAACACGGTTGCAGCTGGTAATCAGCCCGATGACATTTACATTGGTAATGTGCTCACACAGTGCACCCACATATTTGATGGCTATCATTGCTTGATAATAGGTCTGTGAGAGGTTGTTAATGCACAAGCAATAATTTAAGCCCGATAATACCAGGCCCAGGTGTGTCACCAACTCCTAGCACACATCCGCAAACAAACAAACCGAACAAATGGACGCTGGCCTATTACTTTTGACACGCGTCAGTTTGTGTGGAGTTTCTCCTGTATATCCGTGCGCCAGCCGCTGATCCGTCTTTTCAGGTGTATACAAATGTGTATCTTTGTCCTAATTCTGCAGTTCACCAAGTCTACGGCCGGTTTCCGGGTCCGGGTGTCGATGCCAAGTCGGGTGGCACGTTATGCTAAGCCTCAGTCTCTTGTTTTGGAGCCGCACGATTAAGTGAAGTAACAAGCGTGTCCAAGCCAAAAGGGCGTCGCGACACACGCACCCCTCGGCCCCAAGTCGATATTTTGATAAGCCCGAATCTGCGTCTTGTCACCACACGAATTCGCACGCGACTTTATTTATTTCAACCAGTTCCTTTCTAAGCTTGATTGACGTATCGGGGCTGTGTTGGTTACATCTACTGACTTTGCAAACAGTCTCTGGGTGTTGGACTGCGCGCCAGTTGTGCATAGACATACGAGTGTCTAATATAAGTTCCGTGGCCAAAGGTTATTGTGCATTAAGTCATACATTTTGCTTGGATTTCTTGACGAACTATTATTCGTGATTAAGTCGAGGAATGAATAGTGATCAGTGTTGGTGAACAACATGCCTCGAAGCTGTTTACGTTACATGAAGTATTACTCACTCCGCACGCGCCTACGGTCCACGCAAAGACCTTAGCCCTGGCTGGAAAACAAGCAAACAAAGCATGCGTTGTCCCGGACCCGGCTTTTGCGAGCGTGATTCATCGCTCCGGTGACCCAACTTCACCCAGTTCGGGTAATCGGCTTATCAAAACACGTCGCTTCTCTTGTTTTCCCGCTTCAAGGTTCAGTAAACTCCTGCAACCCTCTTATGCATGTTGCGGTCAGTTTAATCACCTCGTGACGTCACAGTCCGGAGTCTGTTTTGCTGGCGTTTAAACCTCGTCCAACAGCAGGATTTGTTGATCGGAGTTTTGGGTTACAGTGACGTGTGTAACTTTCAAGTCAGTATGTGGAAAAACATCACAATAATATTTTACCCGTTACGTGGGTCATGCGTTTGGACTTCTTGGGGGCAGTGGCATACATTTGTCTGTTGGGAGTGGCTTTAGCTTGGTAAAGTTATTTGAACGGGTCAACGCTGCCTTCTTAGCCTCTTGCATGTTTTACGTCTTGGACTATAGATCTGGTATTCTTGACGACTGTTGATGAATGGACCAATAATTACACGCTATCGCAATCATCTCGATCGCTTATAAGTGTTTAGAGAGTCGCGTGCTGGGAAGACTGTGGGTGGCTCTTTCTTTAAAGGTAACCAAACTACTTCCATTCTTCGCTTGCTCACTTCAGACGTTGTTGCTGTCGTGGTACTGGTTAAGGTCGAAAAACTCACATTCATTGATCCATTACCCACAACTCACCTCTCTGTTCTGGGGTTACCCCGTCCCACGCTGGGTGACACCCCAATCTCGCGCCAGAGTAATCGCTGTACTCGATCCGGGGTGAAATCCTGATCACCGGTCAACGGGTTGATTTGGAAGTGCCAGATTAACTTTAATCCGCTGACCCATAATTTTCGGCTCCGTCCAACAAAAATTTGACGCCGGCAGGGGAAGGTCGGGCAACGCGGCAATTTGTAACCCGATCTCGGCCTTCGCGTTTGCCGGCCGTAATGAGTGTGGCGCCCTCGTGCCGCCTATTACACCTTCTTTCTTTGACGTAAAGATCAGTGAACTGATGCAGACTGTACTGTGGGTTTAAATCTTGCGAGCTGCAATAAGTTTAATGAGTAAAATAGGGTTACTCGATGCCGCATACTTTATCATGTTCATGAAAACGTGTTTCGCCGCGACGCTCCGCCACAACACCATTACTTTACAAGTGGACAATTCCAACATTTTTGTAGCAACCCTCAGGCCCTAGAGTCGCCTAAGACTAGAACGCAAGATACCATGCAAGACGGTAGAATACAGCACAACCCAGTTCAGGGGCAAACAAAAGCAACAGACCGTTGAGTATTGCAGGATATTTAACCCGCGATGTATTTAATAACGATGACCTGAAAGTCATGCAGACCCAGACACATATGCGGGGCTTAGGGACGCGTGTGCTCGTGAAAAGAAAGCGATGTATCGCGGATGACATTGTCCCTACTTGTGGCTTGTCGATGCGCGATGCTCGGTTTCCTGTTCTGTCTCCAAGCCGGANTTTGATCGTTGGGTTACAGTGACGTGTGGAACTTTCAAGTCAGTATGTGGAAAAACATCACAATAATATTTTACTTGTTACGTGGGTCATAGTGCGTTTGGACTGCTTTGGGGCAGTGGCATACATCGGTCTGTTGGGAGTGGCTATAGCTTGGTAAAGTTGTTTGAACGGGTCAACGCTGCCCTCTTAGCCTCTTGCATGTTTAACGTCTTGGACTATAGATCTGGTATTCTTGACGACTGTTGATGAATTGACCAATAATTACACGCTATCGCAATCATCTCNGCGCCTCTCAATCCGCAAAAGAGGGCTTCACTCTCTCCCGTTTTCCTCGCACTCTTCCTCAGGTGTATGCGTTTCGACGAAATCCGCAACTACGTGTTACCGTTGGCCGTCGTGCATGAAGTTTGTCGTTCTCTCAAACTTCCAACCGCTGATGTCAGACGATAGTCATTTCATCCTTGCCGGTGGATTTGAATCATCATCGTTTTTGCCGACCTGCACGTACCTTGGCGGTTTAGCAAAACAGCGAGTGACGTCACATGGGACTGGGACAAATTGAAAGCGGTAGGTCAATGCGTCATCACGTGAAGAGAAACTGTACAAGTGGAAAGACTTTTTGTTGTAATCCACCCACGTTGTGAACAGTAAACCCTTATATCCTGTCGAACTTTGCGGATTTTGCACACCACCCTTACACATGTTGATTTCGTGCAATCTTTCATTTTCGATTTCAAAAACTGACCATTCTCCCAACAACACTCTGGAACCAAACGTCGTTCATTTTCAATAATAAGACTGTAAATTTTCTGTTAAAAGCAAAAAGTGTGTGACGCGGGGTTGTACCGTTTATTGTGCGGTGTGGATTGTCAGTCGGTTACCAAGCAAATAGACCGCTGTGTGCGGTGTGTGTTTTCGTCCGTCGACGAAGGCGCCAGGGCTTCGGTGCAGTGATTTGTCCTTGGGAGAAGGGTGTCCTATTGACTAGCGGCAATTTTTACTGTTGATTGCATAAGTAAGCAGTCTTAAGGGGCGGTAAATCGCTTCAGTGTGCCCACGTCATTCCCACTTCCGTCCAGGAAAACTGTTTTTCTCGATTCGTGAGTTTGCATTGCGCCGGAAAACAAGCGGGGCAATCATTGGGTGACGCACTTGGCGGGTTTGCTTGGCAACTCAAAACATGCCAACGGCATCCATTCGCTCGTTGACATTGGGCCAAGGTTCAACTTAAGTGATGTAAACACCGAACAGACTACGCAGTAAATTTGATGGAAAACCCGTTTGCTCTTACAATGTATCAAGTTGGACCAAACGCTTAACTACAATGTTGCAATTGGCTAAAACGTTAAATCCCTTCTCTAGACAGACGATAAACAAGAGAATATAAACCTCTACCTGCCGCGCCAGGTTCGCTTTATCATTGCCAGGTCGAATTACGGTCTTAAATTCCCCTGGGCGCCTAATGCCGTTGACACGAACACCCCGGTGACGGGGTGACTGGGCTCCTATCGCAAACGAATTCCTTCCTGGTCGAACGGAGATAGCCGAGGCTGTGGGAATACACAGGAGTCTCAGCGGGTTATGCGCTCGTTATCGGCGGCGACATGCAAGACAAAGACCACCCTCCCGCATTCGCCGTGAAGAAGAGCTTGCTCCCAGCTAGAATAAAAGCTGACTTTGCAATGTCCAACGCCCTTACTTGCGCTTTTCTACAGCGGACTAACGTGGCTATACAGACTAGGGTGCTTTGTCTGCGAAGAAAAGTTTTCCGCACTGGAAGGGACTTGGTTACGAGAAGCCACCTCTCCACCAGCTGGTTAATTGAAAAACGGTGGTTGAGGACTCCGCTCTTGTCGGCGCAGAATTAAGTTGCGTTAAGTGTGTTATTGAAGGCTCTTTTTGTAAAGCGTTCTTTTGTCAGCTTTTCTATGGTCGTTTTGTGCTCTGCAGTCCTGCCTAGCGAAGTTCCACTTCGACCAAGGAAAGCAGATCAATGAAAACCTTAACCCTTTCGGCTTTAGCTCGGCCCCGCGATTCGAATTACACAAGGGAGGTTATCGTTGGAAATCAAAACACCAATGGGTTAATCCTTTGTCCGACCCCGGTGTTCCAAGTTTTTTGGGCGAGTTTCTTTCAATGGGCGATCACAGCTCAGCACATTTTCCCTACAAAACGGGCCGATCGTTTGTGGTCAACAGTCATTAGGCATGCGCGAATGTGATTGCAGTCAGCAATATTCAGTCGGCGTCTAACTCTGTGGCATTGTTCCTCCCAGGTTGAAGCTAGCGTGTAGTATTCGACTGGCTATTTGCATTAAAAATGAATTTAGTGTGGTCGCTATGCAGCGTCCTCGCCCTTCTATGTCTTTCCGTTGACAAGGGCGTTTTGGGGCAGCGAGAGCGTCTTCCGTCCTACGGCAACCTGCACCCTCTGAATTTCGGCGAGGTGCATTGTGGTCCTGACATCTCTCGCTACTACAGTGAGGATGAAGGCGTTCAGCGGGATGTTGAGAATGACATACCTGGACCGACTTACAGGCGTTCGCAAGCTACCAGTCTACACCTTCTAACACGGCACAGGCGATGGGCAACAGGTTGGCACGAGCAGGATTTGTGTACAGGGTGATGCAGCGGTGCTGCGTAAAACCGCTTCATCACTTCTGATGTTCCCATCGTTTTCTGCCGTTTCGTACCGCAGAAGACGACGGCGGCCTCGCGTGAAGCAGAGTCACATTTCTGTCTCTGCTTCTTCCGCGAAAGGGTCGTTCTATTTAGGATTAACTTGGCGTTTGGTTAATATTAATCGTTGCGCTTTGCGGCCGCAAATTTCAGCTCAATGCTCGTACGGCGTTTGCTTCAACGGTGGTCGATGCCAAGACTCAGCGACGCAAATGTGTCAGTGCTCCGGCGGATTTACCGGTGCTCGTTGCGAGCGGGGTAAGATGCATGCTCTTGTGCAATTTTCTAAATGTTTTTACATCTAAAATTAGTAGAATAGTCATTCCTGACTAGGCGTATTAATATCTGTGTTGTAACTGGTAAACGCAATCCAGCAATTTGTTTCGTTACATCAAACGTCAATATTATGTTCCTGTATTAATGTTAAACGTGTGAAATCTTAAACGTCGCGACCGCAGGCACGCCAGCACAAGTATGGCATAAACATATTTCGCGTCTTAATCGTTTCGTTTTGAAAGTACTTTGCTTGACGCTGGTTCAAGCAGTCAGTCGTCGGGCATTGAAAACACCCCGTCGACGAATGATGGATAGACCAGCGCTAAGCCCTCATCTAAGGCAATCTCATCATCGAGGTTCACCACATATCTGCGCCTCTGGCTTGTGTTTTTGGACGCGCCCCTTGTGTTGTGCAGTGAAAGCGATTCCAGGGCTTGTTTCGGCGTGCTGACCCCGCGATAACCTTCACATTATACCAGAAAACCAACTTTACAAGGGTTGTCATTAAAACGTAATCGCTTGTTAAAGTTATTTGCTGCCCTTAGATGGCATGACCTAAAATTCAGGTTTATTCTGCAGACTAGAAACACATTATCGCGCTTCGTTATCTGAGAAGCGTCAGTGGCAGGATTACGGACTTTGCCCGCCCCACACCCAACCTCTTGAAAAATTAAACAGATAGCGTCGTCGACTCAGCGCGCTCTTTGGTTTAAATTTTATTAATATGCGAAGCGGCCGCAGCCTACAAATGGGCATCTGCTTTCCCTCAATGAACCCACTGCAGCAGAATCCGACACGTTCACGATCTCAAGTCCTTGACAGGCTGCTCAGCCCTCCGACAAGTTACTTAGCAACCCTACTGCATTCAAAACATGTTGTCCAACATATCCCGAGTTACCAGTATAGTCTGCAAAATCACGTGATACTTATGTTTAAGTTGCACTTTTTGGAATTCCACAACGGTCTCACGCACACACTGACGCAATAAGCTTTATACGCCTTTTAGGTAAACAGGTGACGTATGCTTTCCGGCAAAGTCCCGTGCGTAAAAGATTAGAACGCCCATTTGTGTTTGCAGAAGGCTAGGGCTACTGTGTGACGTAATAGGTATAATACCTTATTGTCTTCCGATGAATGTGCAGAAATGCGAAGAAAAAACTGTAAAAGGCAAGCTTTTAAGCGTTTTTGTGCTTGCTACGCGTGTATACACCATGATTTACAGGCAGGGCCCAAAAGCGTCCGTTGTTCATAAATTCCAGAATCGCTTTCTGTACGTTCAAGTTTGTTCAAACCCCCGCGGTATTCTGTGGTGACATGTCTTCTGTTTGTCGAGCAATTCACCCCGTCGCGTGCCCAATCGGCGACGCCACTTGTGCAAACCGCCCTACGATCACATGTAAATTGTTACGCGTTGTTCGCGCCCCCAGGACGCTGTCTTTGTCCTCACGGCCCGTCGTAAATTGTTACGCGTTGTTCGCCGCTGCCATCCCAAGGAATTGTTTGCGTCGGTTTTTAGACGCTGGCCCCCGCGCAACCACACCTGTGTGTTTTACGTGACCAGAGGGTTTGTGTTAAAAATAAGTCGAATCCACCGAATCCCGCAACAAACCAATTGGGGATATTGGCTTATAACGTTTAAAGCGGTGTAAAGTAATACTTCAAAGCTAGTGGCCTTCCAACGACTTCATTGTAAAATTTACCCGCCTGTTAAGCGAGCATGATAAATATCATCCATCACTTATGTTGAAATCACGATGTTAACATCTGTATTAAAAATCCACAACAGCGTACCCTTTGTGCTCGAAATATTCCGGTTGCAGTGTTTTTCAATTGCAGCTTATTGGTTGGGTAAAAGAATATGACCGAGTCTGAACGATTCTAGCATTTTGCCGAAATTTACGTACTTGGTCGCATCCAAACTACAACTTTTAAATCTAGTTCACGCCCGTTTTCAACAATCATCCCCTGAGGCAAGTCGAACTTATAACAATGTAACTCTAGCACCAATGCCTAAAACAATACACCTTGGCAACACCGTGCGCGTATAAAAGGATTTCACATGCATGATCATCCCCAAAATACGCGCGCCCTTTTACTTTATATGGACAGCTTAACGATGGTATTTAAATTGTTTGTGCAAACCTTTATTTGGCGTGTAGCACCGATAAACAAATCCTCTTTAAGCGAATAACTTTGAGCTGACCTTTTTCGAACCCGGGAAGTACAAAATGTTGTGGTGAGCACACGTTTCGCAGCAACACGTTACTGCTGCCGAGTACATGAGTTCACAACGCGACTCTCCACAGCGCACTAAAGCTGAATCATATTTACTTGTTTCGCTTATGTGTTTGGGTTTGCGCCATGGCCCGTGCATACATACCAATTAGCAAAGGCAGCTGAGTCGTTTACCCCGCGCAGACCTTGAATGTCACCAGGGAGCGGGTGCCGGATAGTCGATGACGACCTGGCCACCTTTCACTCCCTGCAGCATTGTGACGCACACAGGATCGTTAAGCTTGTCCCTCAAACTGCGCTCACACAAGGGAACCAGTGGAACCGAATTGCCAATCATCGCTAAGGGTATATAGAATGTGGCTGAATTCTCAGACAGTGTATTCACTTATGCTCAGTTAAGCGCGCGCCCACAACCTTGCGATAGATCTCTCCCGATGTCGGTTTCCGACTTGCGATGCCCCTAGACCCCGTTGCGCCCCCGAAACACCCCTAGCGCGTCTCCATCGACCTTGCCCGAGATAATATAGCCGCTGTGTCAAGTGCGCGCGCGACCGTGAAGAACTTATGCGGGTGAAATGTAAACAACCGTGTTCTGCGGCTGGCGCCCTGACGTGTCGAGCGAAAGAAAGTGCGCCTTTCCTGTACTACGATGTGCCAGCCAATGCTTTTGGCGCTTTATCAGATTGAAATAAATCGCATGGGTCCTTGGCATTTATCACGTTTTAGGCTGGCTAACGCATAACGATGCTTTGATCATTCCCGTGCCTCGACGGCGCGATTTGAAGTGCTGAGGTCGGATCCGATTGGTAAAATGGATCATCCATAACAGCAAGTGTCTCGGCGCAAGATAAAACGCGTTGGTCGGTGTTGCGATCCCATACAGTACCTGCTGAAATTCCAGACAACGGGAAAGCGTTGGTGAATCTCCCGCCTTTCGAAGGTGATTAGGCGAAACAAAACAAGGTTTGGTGACATATGCAACCTTGGGGATGTTTCGATTTTAAAGGAGCGCAATGACAAAAGCGCATCTTTGCGCATTTATCTGCGGTTAAAATTCGTAACATCACGGACACACACCCAACCTGAATTTTATTGCAGCACACATCGGCCTAAAGTTACCCATTGACGTAAGCCGACTTAATTGACTAGACATAAAGTTGAGGTGCGCCACATTGAGCATTTACAACCACCACAAGCTGAGTACACAATTGACGCAAGCAAGTTTATGCATAACCCATAAAGCTAAAAGCATATACGGGTCAAAAGGCGTCGTAAAGTTTAAGGTTGCCAAGTTTACTGGGTTACCTTTTCCACATAAACATATTTAGCGGTACATGAATTTTCCTCAGCTGCACATTCGGGCATTTGATACAATTGCATGCTTTTCCCCAATATGGTGAGAAACCTTACCTATAAGCGACCTCGCCGATTTACCGACCTGCTTTCATTGCCATTGGACGGGAGCGCCCAATACCTTTCTTTCCGCACGTCTTGTATTGCGCTCCACGGGGTCAACCCCACCATCCCCCGACAACCCTCGGTGTCACGTGTCATTTGTTTGCGTGCGAAAGTCAGTTTCGCTCGACTTCCCTTCACCCTCGTTCGACAATGTCAATGCCTTCGCGTGCAAATTCCGCACACGCATCCTGGAAAAAAGTTAACCCGATGGCAACCTTGTCGCGAGGCACAGCTGAAATGTTAAATTTGAAAATATAATACGGTCGCACGCAACAGATAACGGTCTGTCTGTCCCAAAACAATGCAAATATTTTTACAAACGTCAAACTTTCTCGGTTGGCCGCACAATCCCTGTTGTAATTTCTGCTTAAGTGCATTATACAATACCGTACATGGCGCTGCTAGCGATATCTTTCCAGTTTGAGATTAAAACTGAAGGAGGTACACAAAAACGATCAGTAATGCTTGATGTATAAAACAATATTCTAGTTCATCGGGATTTGGGATTAACCCATCGATGATAAATGTTACGACCTCGATTGAATGGGTCTAAAATGTGGGCGCCGCTCGATCTTGACGTAACTGACGAGTTAAAACTTCCAGAAATCCGTGTAATGCGTTAATCCGGTTCGCTGACAAGAGTGGTCTAGAATTCGACATGCAAAAGGGGCGTGTCCGTGCTCGGAGCACCCTGCCGCACCTCCAGATTTCCTACAGATCGGATATTGGAGTCATGTCCATTCGTGTTTTGTGTCTGTAGTGCAGTGATGTTCACGCGGCGATTAGTGGATTTAGGACATTATACAACACAGATTGAATGTAATCGTTAGGTCATTTCATCGTGTTTCGCTTTCCAGTGCACGGATGAAACTACAGTTCAACGCTGTGCCACCAGGAAAGGGAAACTACATTGTTATGTAAATTAAATATGTCTTTATGCTTTTCCCGACTTGACTGCTTTGAATCGTGCAATGCCTAGGATGTAATTTTTAAAACGGTCATCATACTTCTTTCAAAGAAGACAATGTCGACCATAGATTTTATCGTTTTTTTTTCGGGATGCGTCGTAGGCGAAATTTCGTGAGTACAGCCAAGTCCCACAACTCGTATGTATTGATAAATATACAGAAATTTCGGCTCCGATACCTTCTATGAAATTGATGATATTTAACTGTTCCTTAAGTGATTTTACCCCCTGTATTGTTGTTACAGACTTGAACGAGTGCGCGACAAACAACGGCGGATGCAATCACATGTGCTGCAACACTTTTGGCGGATTCTTCTGCAAGTGCAGGCCGGGATTCCACCTCCAGCCCGACCAGAGGACATGCGTTGGTACGTTATGGCATAAATATGTCGCGTCGCAGTGTGTCAGCGCAGTTGTTAAAACAGGCCCACCCACAGTTGCCTTGGTGAGATGCAAACACGATCGCCGGACGGTCCCGGTATTCAACCCTTTGTCTGGGAACCCGGGCGACCGCCAACGTCCGTCATTCCTTCACAACAAAGGCCTTGTTTGCGCAGGGATTAGAAAGCCCGATGTTCGTTACCTTTAGACAGGTGAAATGCGAGAACATTTGGCAAAATTGTGCGGCTACAAGGGTTTCTGTTCACTTGTCGCATTTTCCGTGACCACGTTGGATTATCGGAGCACGCAGATGCAGCGATAACGCGTGAGTAATTCGCTCGGGCCTGGATGAGCTGACACAATTCGATCTCACTCGCTAACCGGTCGGCATAAGAGTCAATTTTAGCCAGCCTCCGCGACACATCAATCACTATTGGATGATCACCGGTCTTCCAAAGTGGCGTTTCCGATAATCGCCAGTCGGCTACTCGTGTGAAACAGTTGGTTAATTGCTCGCTTTTTTGCTCAATTACGCCAATTTTCGCGCATTTATAGTCTGACGAGCAGTCTGGAGATGTCTCAATGTCAGTGAAATATTGTTATGGCTAATCACAGCTTTTCGTCCATCACGAAATCCCCGCCCTAGGTAGATTTCCTATTGCGCGTTTCCTATCATAATGCGCTGTGCTTGTAGGCCAACAGACGACAGAAACACTCATGTTTATGCTTTGCTTTTTTTCTCGTGGTCGCTCATGCCAAACAAAAGGGTGCCATACATATGCTTTTGCATGTCTATTTGCAAACCGTGGCCCGGGTCCCTTGCTCAGCGCGGTTGGTGCCATGCAAGAACCGGGTCATTCAGAGCAGATGCGGAAACCATAGGACTGGGATTTGCCTGCGCGTCTCACCCCAATTCCCTGCAGGACAAGGCGCGAACGTCAAACCTAATTCAACGGTGCGCTTGTAACGACATAAGCCGTGTTGTCGATACAATGCTATTGCTGGTTCGACCTTTGATCTGACGCACAAGGTGTAAAGGTCACTCTACTTTGGATCCAGGCCGCGGGACTCCGACCACGCGTTGCGTTGGGGTCTATTACTTCCTCTGGTAAATATGTACACCTTTGGCCCAACAATCTTTGACGTGTAGGATTTCAAAGCAAAGTTAAATATTTGGCCGTTTTTTATTCTTTCATATGTGCGCCACATCAAACGTTCCTATCTTAACGAAATTGCCGAAACGCGCGTAATCATGTATTGGGAACCCATTTGTCAATGTAACAAAATTTCTTCTTCTAGTTGGATCATATCCGTCATACGCAGTTTTGAACACAGCCAAAGGTATCAATTGGCACTTACAAACGACCAAATAAAGTTACGTCAAAATCGCGACCTTAATTTTGCCATTCGACTACTCCGACTATTAAGGCGGGTTTGACGGGGCCAAATTGCCGCAACTGCTAATTAAGGCACTTGGTGCAAGGACGCGCTCGACAAAAACGTGCCACTTTCCCTAGGTGCTCCAACCCAGGAAAGTACGAACGGTAGTTACAAAGCACCACGGTATTTAGAAACGACGCCCAGTTGATTGTTGGCCGCGCCTCGGTTGGGTCTGTCCATCACGATGACGCGGGTGTTGCGTTGTTTTCTTTGCCCTTGGCCCAATCGTCATGGTCAACTGGGCGTGCTTGGATAGGGTCGTCCCGACATACTTTGACCTAATCCAAATTAGACTGACCCCGCAGGAAGGATTCTATGCCTTGATCGCGTGACTGGGTGCAATGCTCCGTGTGACCAAATATCGATGCGGCTGTGCAACTGGTGTTTGGTTGGCAAAAGCAAATTACCATGGCACGAGGGCTAATGGGTTATAGCAAACGTCAAACACACGCACAACAGCCCCATCTTCTCAGCGTTGCGCCGCCCACCAGTTCGCATGGGTGAGACTTTTTGTTAACACTTGTAATACTGTAGGCCTGACGAAATTGACACTGTAGCGCTTCGCGTAAGACAGGTTTTGCGGTAAAGTTCAAACCCCTCATGAAGCTGCTAGTTCGTTAGCCGGTGCTCGTGAGAACCTCCCACTGTTTTGGGAAAGAGGACATAGCTTTGGATTTTGTGTCACCCCTCAGCCAGTTCGTAGCGTGCAGCAAAAGGTGGGAGGGATGCGGTAATTTTCTCCTCGTGTGAAGTCAGTCCCAGATGGGGCATAATTGGCGATTGACTTTCACTCAACGCCGCCCGACCCTATTATTACTCGAAGCATGTCTTCACTATCACTTGGCAGCGGCCACAAATTGCGTCGGCTACATTGACTCTCACAGCCAACAGGGGTGCGTTATTACAATAACCGATGGTATGCTCCCCAAGGCAAGTCGGCGCCCCGAGATGTATCTCTAAGGTGCCTGGATTGGTGCCAGGAGCACACTTCACCCGGTGCTTGACACGTCACAGATTCAAGTGGAAAAGAATGTAATCAGCTAGCAACTCAAACAACGTCGCCGCGCGAAGATGAGCGTTCTGGGCCTTGTCTCTGTTTATCTTCGAGTCGCTGCGGAGTGACAGGCGATCTGCAGTTGACGCGGCGACGTTTATAGCAGCCACTCACATGGGAAAAACAAACCGAGGCCATACCTCACGTATCTAGGCTCGTCTTCACAGTCGGAAGGCGCGAATCGCACACAAGTGGTCCCTGATAAGGAGTGCGATTAATACGTCCTGCATCCTGTAGTTCAAATAGCGCGCAAAACGCGCTATCAATTTGGACTGCCTTTTTAGGAACGCACTGGTGGCAAAGACGTATATTTGTCTGCGCTGAGAGTTATGATCAAATACTGCCATCACACTTCGAGTTTGCTACATGTGTCGGGTCCTTTGGGAAATCGTTGAGAACATCTTTGGAAGGTGTGAAGTGATAAGTAGTCTGAACACACTCAGCCTACAGCTTTTAGTATGGGAGCCTAATTTTGTCATTGGAAAAATGTCTGTCAAAAACAACACAAGTATTGCGCTTAAAAATTTAGGCGCTTGGATTTTTTAGAATGACCACAGTCACAAATTCATTTGTTCATAGATTACTCAATCTGTGGTTTTGGGATTAGCTTCACGACTTCCTCAATACAGAAAGTTAGTTTCGCAATAAAGCAAATCGTGTTACACAGTTATTTATCACATCCTTTATAAGCAGGTTGAATCAGCTCGAAAAGGCAATCGCTTCAATACTGTCTGTAAATAGAAAAGTGACTCAACTTTGCCCCTGACTAACATTCGACCCCAATCAGTGCCCAATCAAATCAGACAGTTTCTTTCACCTTTATTGCAATGTGATACGATTTGTGTTTTGTCATTGGCAGATGATGATGAATGTTTGGATCACAATGGGGGTTGTGCCCACCGGTGCGTTAACACCAAGGGTGGACACTTCTGTGAATGCAACGATGGCTATCGACTTCATTCAGACGAAAAGACCTGTGTCCGTAAGTATCTTAAATGTTTTTGGTTTCTATTATGTGAGAAGTCAATTAGCTCAAGAAATCTAAGTTCAAGATGTCGCATGTGCAAATCTGTTCGACTTCCAAACGGCAACGCCACATTTGATCTAGAAAAGTGCAGCTGTGGTCCAACAATTACTGAGGGTTCGTGCAGGCGTTCGATAACGCGCGTTGGATTTACAACTATAACATTTCTCGCTGTATATATGTTAATCAACCAGACAGGCTTCTTTCACTCGATCAAGATTTGCATCGAACAGAGCAAACACTTTTTGTCAGTAATCCATGGTCGTTTAGCCACGTTTTCTGCTACGTAGAATTATCCGGCCCGTTCTCTTAACACCAATGGCTGTGTTTGTTTCAGCAACAAACATGTGCGAGATCCGCAACGGAGGCTGTGAGCAGATCTGTGAGCCACAAGGCACAAGCGGGCGATATTTTTGCCGATGTGAGCAGGGCTATGTGCTGAATGCGAACGGACGAACCTGCGATGGTAACTATACTTTTTGATTCTGTGACTTCTCGTGCCACGATTGTAGTGTTAGAATGACTTTCTTAGTACTTTTATTTTTCCGTATATTGATACCGATTATTTTTTTAAATTAAAATGCCATTTTACTATCTCACCTCATGAATCTGACCCTGAAATCAATAACCTTTAGTGCTCTAATACCGCCAATGGTAGTAACAGTTCAGACAGTTGGTTGTTCTAAAACTGTCAACTGCCAGAGCAAGCGTCACGACTTAATCAAGAGACAATCTCAGTGTGAACTGCTTGCCGCAAAAATTTCCAGCTTCGTAATTTGACATTTGTTTACGGCGGGGTCTGCACATCGCATGTTAAATCGCGACTTGGGGCAACCGCGAGGGTTCAGTACAGTTTGCGTTGTACTGTGAGTGCGATTTTCGCGCATCGAAACGATGCTGTAACTCCATAATGTTGTTGAAAACCCGAGGGTGCAGTGATCTGACATTTAATGTGCTTCGTTCACAACCACGAAGATGTATTAAGTCTGTTTTGCTGTAAAGCGCCTTTGGCTTTATCTGTGAATTTACCAGACATGCTTGGTAGGTCGTCACGAAATGACATTACAGCGCGCGGTTAGGTCGCGAACCTGATTCAATCTCGATCCAAATTCTTTTGGGCCATAAAACTGTCACAGTCGCCCACACACTGGCCCGCCGCGGCCTATGTAAAGAATCCAACAGAGGTTGTAGGACGGTCAACGACCAAGAACTTTTATTAGGTTATTTGCGGGATTTAAACTTTGTTTGCGTTTGCAGTTGCCGACCCGTGCGAACGCAACAACGGAGGATGCATGCACAATTGCATTGCGGTTGGCTTCGTGGCGCAATGCTCGTGTTTTGAGGGATTTGAACTTGATGCTGACAACAGAACATGCACAGGTAAGCGCCTACTTTTAATTTGAACCACAAAGACCTTTTTTTACCAGTGATGTGATTTTTGTCTCTCAGATATCGACGAATGCCAAGATAATTTGGGCGGTTGTTCCCATACTTGCCTAGATACGATCGGATCGTTTACGTGTCTTTGCAATCCAGGATATGAACTGGGAACTGACGAGAAGACCTGTTATCGTAAGTACAGCAAATACCTTGATCTTGTCTCAGTTCAGTCCCTCACTTACCGACCGCAGGCAGTTCTTTCGCCGCCACACGGGTCTGAACACGTAAGTCTGTTATTTTAGTACCGAGACTAGCAGCAATGTTAATTTCTCGTGATTAGCATCAATACAAGGCTGGAATTCGCTTGCCCTCGCCCCGCCTACCTCCTATCAATGTGTAATCTTGCAGTTCGCCATGATCTATATAAATCCTGTGTTCAGTCGTGTTCTCTAACTCGCGGTATCTTGCCTTTAATTTTACGGCGAGAATTGTCAAGAGATTGGAATCTTCTGGGTTTGTAGCGGGGGCTGATAAAAACGGACCGGGATTACGCGAGCATCTGGGCTTCAAACGTTTGTGAGTTTATTACTGTTTGTCTCTGGGCCGCGCACAGGACTTAGTGAGCGACCACTGTGCTTGTGTTTGAACAAAAGCTACAAAATAAATTAAACAGGCAATGAAACCTCATTCTTTGCCCTTGAGCATTGTTCGCATCTATCATTTGCAATGACGACCAATAAACCCCGATGACAAAGCGCTTTGAAAAAATACGCCCAGAAAGAATTGACTTCTTAACATACAATGTTACTATTTTTACGCCACCGAAAGTTCGCCTCTTTCTGTCATAAAAAGGATGATAAATTGCCCTTTTTGTGACAGTTACTGTATACCGTTCCCATTTCTTTCTCGTATTCTAAAACTTAAAATAACGTTTGTTTACTGACCAAGAAGACGCTGTTTCAAAAATATAGTCTTTGGTTTTAACATTGCAATTATGGACTCGGACTGTATGTGTCGTCACTCAAATGAATAATAAACAATAACCCAATTTCAGTGTGCAACCCAAGTAGGTACACTGTCCTTAACTATTACCTTTTTACCCAGGTATTGAAATGGAAGTAATCAAGTCGTGTTCAGCCATGAACGGAGGTTGTATGCATCTTTGTAACGAGGATCTTGGACGCATCCAGTGTAGCTGTAACCCAGGATATCAACTGGAAGCCGACCAGAAGAGTTGCACGGGTACAAATACCTTTGCGCGATTGTCCCCTTGGCCACAGTGCAACTAATAAGCTTGTTGGACTTTTTGTTTGTTCCTGTTCAGTCACGTACACACACATTTGACAGCATTGTTGAAATTGGTCTAACATCTTTCTTAAAAAGTCGTTTTCCACACGGTGTTGATCCGCATAGTATTACTTTTTACTCATAACATTTTGTCCTCTGTATTGTTCGTTGGTTGATTAATATACTTCTCACATTACACAGACCAGGACGAGTGCAGCGACGGGTCAAGGTGTTGCGAGCAGGCCTGTGCAAACACACCAGGCAGCTACGACTGCAGTTGCCGTGAAGGATTTCAGCTGGCTGCCGACTTATGCGGATGCCAAGGTGTGTATAAGCAGAGACCATGGAAGTAAAAGCTTGCGTGACGAAGAACACGTGATTCACAGATTTTTATCTTTCACGGACAAGTGAGCCGCTGTAATCACAACAACATTAGGAGTATTTACATGGGTTTGGTGCAAAAGGTGTAGTATACGCAAAAACTAACCCAGGGCTCGACCCGGTCCTAGCGAGTCTGTATTAGACCACAACACCATCACCGGAACGCCTGAGCAAACTCAAACTATTTACACTGCATTCCGTTTTGCAGATGTCAACGAATGCCTGAACAACAACGGCGGCTGTGATCAGCGATGCGTAAATAGCGCTGGCTCTTACCAGTGCGCATGCGCGGGAGGCTTTATGTTGGACGACAACCTGCACTCGTGTAACGGTAAGTCGGTACAAGAGTAAACGACTTACATGTCATTACCGCTGGTCTGGTGCCTACACCACCCTTGTCTCGCACGCAATGCAAAGCTAGCACGCACGACTTCACACGACAAGAAAAAACTGTTTTTTTTGCACTTTTTTTACTGGTACATGTTTGTGGCTTGGTTTCAGTGAATAACTTACCTGCAAATTTCAACAAGCTGCAGGCGCAAATTTATATGTACATTGGTTTGCAGCTATCCTGAATGATGAACCAGTTCGCATAGCCCCCGTCATCCGTTTCAAACCTGAATACAGGCAAATCGATACTTCTAGCGAAGATCTTGGTGCCTTCAGTCTTGTTACAAGGTAAATTTACACGTTTGCCAATATCGCCACGACTTGCTTCTGTTCACAACGGTTTTGTGATTATCCCAATTGTAACCGTATCGTTACGCAGGTGTGAGCCGGGACATTTCGGTCACGAATGTCAGTATCAATGCTCCGATTGTGAAAGCGGATCCTGCAACGAAGAACGTAGCGGATGTACATGTGATCCGGGGGTAACCGGAATTGTCTGCAACAACAGTAAGCTTGCGAAATGCACTTCGTTTCAAATAAATGCTGCTTTAGAACCTAACACATAACCCACTCTATTCGGTTATTATTGTTGGACGTAATACTTGCTCTAGGCGTCAGCAATCTGTAGTCCTTGCTATGCGTTAATTGACCCCAGTCCCCAGGCCATTAGTCACGCGTCGGCTGGAAAAACAAGCACCGATTGCCGGCAGTGAATGGCTCCATTCACTTGTTGCCATGAAAGCAGCGTGTTGGGTTTCATCAATAAGCCTCTAATCCCCCCAAACTCCAGCACAATCACTGACTGTTTGCATTTCGCAGCCTGTCCGAATGGCTACTTCGGTCAAGACTGCCAACAGACCTGCACATGTCAGAACGAAGGCGAGTGTGACCCCAAGACTGGCCACTGCAAGTGTCCACCCAGTATCCGAGGTGTCCACTGCGAAGAAGGTGGGTATTTTTAGAAATGTTTTTTCTAGGAAACTTTTTGTCCTGTACATTTCGTCATTTATTGAAAAACGTCATACTGAACAAGCGAAATATGTTGGGTTAATTCAATATGACGCAGTTGTTATGACGACATGTCGTGATACAGTCGGACATCAGGGACTAGTTACGATTTGCACAAACGAAACGGCCATGCTTTGTAGATACAAACGGCTCAAACTAATTCAAATTTATTAGGAAATTGAGGACTGTAAGATACGCATAACTCTCGCTTTTTTATTTATGAACCCAAATCTGTGGCGAACATGATGCCGAAGCTACCGATGTTAATAGCTGTTCAGTTTCGTGACAACGGATATTGCTAAATGATGTATTTCACTTTAAGTGATCTGCGCTTAATATACCTTAGCGATGATGGCACTGATTAAGCTACTGGTGGAGCACAGTTAAGCTCACGTTTGGGACAATTCGGAAATGGGCAGTCGGCGAGTTAAGCGGCTCGCTTTGTCGTTCAGTCGGGATGAGAGTGACCTTTGTTGATAAAAGCGCATACCAAGACGGTTCGGTTTTGATGAGGATTACGAGCCGTTTCCGTCAGACAGCCCACGTCGAGGTGTCGTGTTTCAATGAAATGCGTCATACTGTTGTTGCAAAGCCAAAGAGGAGACCGGCTGACCTATTTATAGGCCATTTTGCGCTTAAATTCATTTTTAGCACCAAGCCCCATTGGGCTTTACGATTTCGAGCTAATCGCTGTAGGCGCCAGTGACATTAAATAAATGTCCAAAAGTTCATTATTTTTGCGTAGCTTTATGTTTGTTTGTGACATATGAAAGATCCAGCGGCTGCGTTCAAAAATATCAGCTGTTGTCACAAAATCAAATTTGATCTCCCAACGGAAGCGTTTGCTACAGTCTCCCAAAGTGACATTTCAAACTAATCCGTTATCTTCGTGGTGCCTAAAAAAGCAATATAACTTACACAGTCAACTGCTGTCGCTCTCAGGTTGCGCCAAAGGCAACTATGGAAGAAACTGCAACCGCAAGTGCAACTGTCAAGGCGCCAGATGCCACCGAAACTTTGGGATATGCTTCTGTGCGCCAGGACGCTACGGAAGGAAGTGCCATAAATGTGAGTAGAACGATATCACGCAATCGGCATTTCAAAAGTTTGGTAAAAATGATATAAATACACAGTGTCAAAATCAAATAAAGCAGGACAAAACATGCAATATAATTAACTTGATTTTACTTTCCCTTCCAATTATCATCCACCTTCATTCTCAGCTTGTCCTCGATGGGCTTTTGGCTTTGGCTGCCAGAACGAGTGCCGATGCAACAAACGCCATACCTCCAGCTGCAACAAAGTGACTGGGAGTTGCAAATGCAAGCGCGGATACACTGGGGAAACTTGTGCCTCTGGTAAGTTCCTGCCACGAAAAAAACAACAACAACAACAACAAAATACAGGCTTTGGGGGTTGACACGAAACACTAAATTCAGGGGGTTGACACAAACATGCTTGGGTTATCTTATCTGAGTAGTTGTTAATATTAAAACCGTTGTTTTAACGCAAACCCTAAACCCAACTTGTTTGTGCGCAAGTCACTCCTGACACCATCCCTAAAAAATCTACACCATACCAACTAATTCAGTTGGGCGTAAGTTTTTGTGTAGAAGAAGCCGTGTTTTACAGTGTTTGAAGTGAGACCTACTCATAACCAGTTTTTCCTTCGGCAGTTTGTGCACAAGGGACCTACGGTAGAGGGTGCAGCAAACGTTGTCGATGCGAGGAAGGTGTCGACTGTGATCACATCACAGGCTCATGTCAACGCGACTGTCCTGCCGGATTTAAAGGCGCCAACTGCACTCAAGGTATGGGTTTCGCGTGGATCGCAATAACGACCCGTAACCGTATATTTATCCGTTTGGACTTTTGACAGGTTGTCTGACGGTACGCTTTATAACTTGGATCACCACTTAGTAAATTTTGCGCAAAAACACACGCAACATTTCCAGTCTTCGAGATATTGCTAGTGTCATAGCATATAATCTTAGGCCGCCAGATGGTGATTTTAGGGTGTGTGGACTGAAGGTGGCAATTTGTTACGCATTTTAAAAAGTGAGCAGCAGCAGTCGCCAAGATTTTGTTGACAACACCGAGTCTAACAACAGGAATGTTTGTGGTGTCTGATCTGCATATAATGGGGTCTGGTTTATGGATGACCGGAGATGTATTTAAATGGATCCGTTACTCTTCAAACACTATAGCCTGATCAACATTCCAGCTGTAAGCGGCAAGTTGTTATGCCGACGTTAAGCGCATTAACATTTCTGTGCCAACGTTTATCATTAATACACCTATCAACAAGGCCAGGGTTCTGCTTTGCCTAATATAAATGGATATCAAAAAGCCAAAACATTCGCCCAATCCAGTATCCTTGCACAATGTGAGATTTTAGCACCAGATATCTTTGTTCATTTTTTGCCGGAATTACGCATTAGTTTCGTCATATCATACCATGTGCCAAATAATACATTCACCAATTTTCAATTTTTGTGTAACATGATCGCTGAATACGCAGAATGCTCTGCTGGAACCTGGGGAGTCAGCTGTCTTGAAGTCTGCAGCTGCGCCGATGGAAGTCAGTGCGACAGAGTTACGGGATCTTGCCTCTGTGGGCCCGGAAAAACTGGAACAACCTGTGAAGAAGGTTAGTTACTTGATTCATTGCTAAATCAGAATCGCAAAGCTGGCTTTTGAAAGTCTCTGTGGTGCGATTATTGGCTGTAATTAACTTGCGCTAGTATTGTATTGATCAGAAACAACTTAGTTTCTGGACAAATTGCCGCATTTGGATGGTGCATCAAGTACATTGTGTAATTCACGTTTACTTAAATTGCAACTCAGATTGTCCCGGAAACTCGTGGGGCCAGGATTGCGCCAACTCGTGCTCATGTTTGAACAACGGCAAGTGCAACAAACAAACCGGAGTGTGCGAGTGTGCCGCTGGCTTTGTGGGACTTCTTTGCGCTGATCGTGAGTTGAAAATCCGTCCAAGGTCAAAGCGTGGGCGGTAGTTTCTAAATATTGTGGTACGAATTCCAGGTTGCCCAAGGACCCGCTATGGCGTGCAGTGTCGCAATCGATGCAATTGCGGAAATGGTGAATGCAACCCGGTTGACGGATCGTGCTCTTGCAATCCAGGCTACGCTGGTCGCAACTGTCAGAAGAGTAAGCATTTTCAATGCACATTCTAATCCTTTGAATTTGTACGCTTATCTTAAACTGAACAACGATCCATATTTCACAGCTTGTGGACTTGGATACTGGGGCCAAAACTGTGCAAGCCGATGCGACTGCGAAAACGGCGAACCTTGCGATCCAGTTGGCGGCGAATGCAACTGCGCGTCTGGATGGAAGGGACGTCGTTGTGATGAAAGTTAGCGAAACAAAATCTTAGTTTTTACTGCTAATCGGAAAACAAATAATTCTAACTTTTTCTGTAATTTTTTAGCATGTCCACCAGGGACTTACGGACCCCAATGCCAACAGGAGTGCTTGTGTGAAAATAGCGCACACTGTGATCACGTGAGCGGCGCTTGTACGTGCACTGCCGGTTGGAGAAACACCTTCTGTGATCGCCGTAAGTCTTTCATACAATAAAACCATGTCGCAAACGCATACCATATTTTTGCGCACATTTTCACAATGATGTTGAATTCGATAACAGCTTGCCCTGACGGTTACTACGGTTTGGATTGCTCCAACACTTGCGGATGCGGCAATGGAGCTGAGTGCAACCACGTCACTGGTGAATGTTCGTGTCCGCCTGGTTGGGTTGGCGAAAACTGCAACCAACGTAAGTCCAGCTCATTGCCTAACTCACTGCCCATTTAAAGCCGGAAATAGCAACTAACTGTCCAATTTTCAATCAGGTTGTGATGGAAACACCTGGGGCGCAAACTGTGCCAATCCGTGTGAGTGTTCAAACGGGGCCACGTGCGATCACGTGACTGGAAGGTGCATTTGCGGACTCGGCTTCACCGGACCGAGATGCGACCGAGGTAAATATTGACGCCATAACAGGTAGTCAACAAATCCGGGTTTTCAGCGGTTCGTGTTTTTAGTTTGCAGCCAAGGTTACTTCGGCGCCAACTGCCAGCGGACGTGCACCTGTCGCAACTCGCTCGGTTGCGATCCGGCTACAGGACGATGTGCGTGCGAGCCAGGGTGGATGGGAATCGGATGTGAGATGGGTACGCTAAGATCTATCACTGTTCAAAGAAACGTTTTTGTGCAAAATCGATTTGTATGTTACCACACGAATGTTTGTAGTTAGAAAGAGATACACAACTCAAACGCTGTCCTGTAATTCGTTTTATTAAATCACAGAATGCTCAGTGGGAACATTCGGACAAGGCTGTGGGGCATTCTGTTCCTGCCACAACGGTGGTAACTGCAATCCCTCAACTGGCGAGTGCGCGTGCAGACCAGGCTGGATTGGATCCGACTGCAGCGAAGGTTCGTACCAAAAGGTTGAACATTTGTATAGCGAGGTGCATATTAAAAATAACCTTTTTCCACACTTGGCAGCTTGTGATTCGGGCTTCTTTGGCGATCGTTGTGAGGAAAAGTGCAACTGTGCAAATGCCAACGGTTGTGACCACGTGACAGGAAGCTGCTTGTGTTACCCGGGATGGAGAGGAAGCAGCTGCGACCGACCTTGTTTGGCAGGTAGGGAGAAAGTCTCCGCAATCGTCAGACATATGGGCTGGGTTAAGTTGTTCGCGAGTTGGTAACATTTTCCTTGCGTTATAGGATATTTTGGTGAGAACTGTGACCAGAAGTGTTCCTGTGCGGCCGGCCAACCGTGTCATCACGTGACCGGCGAGTGCTCTTGTCCACCTGGGATGACGGGATCTGGTTGCCAAAACGGTGGGTGACGACTTAAGTGAAATGAAACAATGTCACTGGAGTCTTAAGAATTCATCAAGATTTGTGCAGTGCATCGTATGACATACGACGTAGAACCGACCTATTTCGTTTTTAGTATGCCTGCCTGGTCGATTTGGGAACAACTGTGAGAGCATTTGTTCGTGTGGCGCCAACTCGCAATGCGACCCGAGGACTGGAGAATGTTCGTGCGCCCCTGGATTCACAGGAACTGACTGTCGACAGAGTAAGTAGAAAACCCCTTGTTCCCTGCATAGTTTGTAGCAAAGCACTACATTGTCTCTATCTTTGTGAAGGTTGCTCAAGCGGAAGATATGGAGCGAACTGTGAACTTCGGTGCACTTGTGACAACGGGGCCCACTGTCAGTCAATAACCGGAGCTTGTCAATGTACCCCTGGCTACACAGGACCAACATGTAGCGAATGTAGGTTCCTCGCCTGTTCTAGATCTAACATCCGCCTCTCTCTCTGTATGTTGATGTTTGTCTGATACTAGATCGTGTAAGATTGTCAAGAACGCGTAGTTAACTTGTACGTTGTGGCTATAGTAACATCGTCTGGCCATTCATAGAACGTATTGCAAAGTCAACATACAACTGCGTTACGTGACAATTTCTCAAGGTTCAAACAAACCTATATAGGTTCCACATGATAATTCTGATCTTTTCTAAAACAGCTTGCCCAACCGGCTTTTACGGTCTGGGATGCAAATTTTCGTGCAACTGCGGTAGTCACGGAGGCTGCGATCCGGTAACTGGAGATTGCGTTGCTAAAGCGATGTGTCCTGCTGGCAGAACCGGTAGCAACTGCGAATCCAGTAAGTAAAAGTTCGACAAGTTTACATAAGTTTTTGCTAAATCATATTAAAATGACACATCCAGCTAACAAAAACTATTTTCTCTGCTTTTACAGCTTGCGCTTCCAACACCTGGGGATCTAACTGCGCCAATCAATGTACGTGCATCAACAACGGCGTTTGTGACGTGGCTACTGGTCAATGCAGCTGTGGTCTGGGATGGACTGGACAAAACTGCGACGAAGGTATATCTTTCTTATCCAATAGCTGCAAGCTTCATACAACAAACTTCCAATCGTTAACGCCATTATGTCGATTTAGAATGCTCGGCACACAAATGGGGACCCAACTGCGAATTGGACTGCACTTGTAACCAAAACGGAACTTGTGACCGATTTAACGGATGGTGTCACTGTGCTCCAGGATATTATGGAGTTGCCTGCGAATCAAGTAAGATTTTTTGTACTTACTAAATACAGAGTCTAAGACTAAGTATCATAGTAAGCCTTGATGTTGCAAATCACAAGTAAGCACATAGGTACGATTTGCTTAAGAGTTTTTTTTCGAATTCTTATTTGTAATGAGTTGATTAAACTTTTTTTATTTTGCTAAATCTATTAACATTGTTTCCGTTCAGGTTGCCCGAAGGGTTTCTATGGCGATAGATGCGCAAGGAAATGCGATTGCCAAAACTCCATTGACTGCGATGCAGAAACTGGCAGATGTCGATGTGCTGCTGGGTGGCATGGACCACAATGCGAACAAGGTATGCAAAAGTGACAATCCCGAAACAGGGATGTTATACATGGAAAGTTTATTGCAATGCTGTTTTAATCCTATTTGATTTCTATTTTTAGAATGTCCAAGTGGAAAGTTTGGCCCAAGCTGTTTGACTGCTTGCGACTGTGGAAACCGTAGTCACTCATGTGACCCCATAACTGGCAAATGTTTATGTCCACCAGGATTTGGTGGTGACAACTGTCAACAAGGTAGGCCGCTAGTTACAAACAATGGAGTAGCCAGCCCAAAATTTTAAAGGGTGGCCAAGTAACCTAACTTCATATAAAACTTAAAAATATTTCCCAAAAGTAGCCCACATCAGTGTACAATTTCTAAATTTGGTGGGACCATGACCCCTTTCGCCCCCTTCGGCTACGCCCCTTGTTACAGAATGTCGAATAACGTTTGTTAACATTGGATTCTAACCTGTATGCACGTATTTTGAAAATCTTACGTTTTGTTTTCGCTTTTAGTGTGCAGCATCGGAAAATACGGACCTGGTTGCGGATTGGAGTGTCAGTGCGAAAATGGCGGCAGCTGTGACCCGATCAGCGGGTCTTGTACCTGCAAACAGGGATGGTTCGGAGCAACGTGCCAGGAAGGTAAAATCAAACTTCTATGTAGCTGATAGATTGTATATTTGGATTGATCAGCTGCGTACTAGTGGCTTTTATTTATTTTTTAATCAAGGTGTATATGCATGTATTACCAGATTTTGCAAAAAGCGATTTTTTATTACATTTAAGCAGTCAGTCGGGACCCAAATGAAAATGTTTTAACATTTTTTATAGCCGGGATGCTTGCCTCTCTGCGTCAGTCGTACGGACGAACAGCGGTGAGCAATCTTCGAGGATCCCGCACCGAAATCCGCACCCGTGTTGGCAAAAGGATTCAGCGCACCCACTATCGAACCAGAATTTCATCTCGTGGGCGCCAGCGCGTGCGACAAGGCACCCTCGCCAGATCTCGGTCCGGATAGACATTCAATTCACACTGAACCCTCACCACAATTTTATCGCGATCGAAAGTACGCGCCGAAAACCTTCGCGTTCCTTTCTAGAGTGTTGTTTCACGTAGCTCGTGTTTGACTTTTGGCATTTTTCTTGCGTTGTGTTGTTAGCGTTTTCTTCTCTTGCCGTTGCCCAGTTTTTGTTGTCTGTTTCATTTTACGCGCAGCGACGTGTGGCGTACACTCCGCGGATGCTTAGCCTCTTGCCGCTCGCTCGTGCACGAAGCAGGCTAGCGCCGCAAACAAGCACACACATCAGTAACATTAAGTTTGTACACGATTTTTTGAAACAAAGGTGCCTATTTTTGAAGGTGGTTACAAAGAGTCCCTGTGACTTTTTAGAACGTTTTGCTTACATTCTCCTCCGTGTTTTACGCCCATTTGTTTTAACGTCGTCAGTTCCAGGCTTGCCCGATGCGCAGTTTGCCGCGAGGCCATGATTTTTAGCATCCAGCCAGTGTCTACTCCGCCATCGGATGTGTGTTTGCGCCCTGCAGATTGTAGTACCTAAGCGAGCGTCATAAACTTCACCGTCGTCGTCACACGTAGACCTGTTTTGTCTTTACCTACATAAGTTAGTAGATTCGAGACTGACCCAATTTCGGTCTTGGCGTTTAAACCCTTGCATTTTGTTTGCTCTTTGTGAGTGTGCTTTAGACCTGATCGTAGTTGTAGCGAACGATAGTTACTCGTTACGTTCGCCTGATTTTATACCAAAGAAAAACGACTATTTGTATGTAGACAGCCTACATGCTGTGCAAAAAACGAAGGTGTAACAAAACACCAAGACTGATGTACATAGAGAATCAAGAACCCACAAGTAGTGTTTGTATTTATTCATCTCATTGTATTGATTGGGACCTGGATTGCGTACAACACCATGTGAATTGCTCTTGTTAAATATTCGATTTTGGTCTCATTTTGTGTTGGAGTTTCATTGCTTTCCTGTACTGCTGGTGCAGGGGTGCTAACCCTGTTCTCAGTTTGCCTGCATGTAACAGAATAAATACCAAATGCGCCCAACTGCACCCTCCCATATTGAAACTCGCCAGATCTACAAGGGGGTTAAAACCGTATCTGAGTCGTCCAACACGAAAAATTTATTTACAGCAAGGTGTAGCCAAATAACATGACCCTGCGGTGTGCTTGGAACGCACGACAGAAGACCTTTAGGGTTGCGCTGTACAAACTATGCACGTATGTACGGGTCGTGAAACCAAAGTTGGATTTTCTAGCTTATGCCTTGCTACACGTAAATGCTACACGTACCGTAATAAAAAAATAAGTCTGCCAATATCGTTGGTCATGGTTAAGGTTTCAAAGCAAAAATTTTTAGGGTTTATATTGCTCAGAAAATAACTAAAACTGTTTACCGCTAGATGGTGTTCGCGAGAAAAATAAATGTATGTAGCGTCTGGTAAAAGCCAGACGGAGACCAGGCCATTGAGATTCAAAGTCGTAACCAACGTTTTCGTTGCGATAATACAATAAATATTTTAGTAAGATAAATATTAATAAGCAGTTTACTTGTTTACCCCAGGTATAACTTTTTGTCTGTCTGAAAAAGCAAAATTAAAAATATACTTACCAGAAGTAATGCAGCATAAACGAGTCGTATTTGCGTTGATAAGTCTATGACCTTTCACATTACTTTGAAATGTAAGTTGCAAACGTATGCGTTCAACACCTCTTGCAATAAAAACATTTATTGGCCGAAATGTGCTCGAAATGATTTGAATCCCCCCAACTCAACGGTACTACGAACGTGCCGTGTGCACAAGCACGTGCCAGGCCCGTGGCCATTGGTGCATGACGGCATTCCGATATTCCTGTTTTTGCCGTTTTTTGTCGTGATTACCGTCCGATGAATAATGTGATTCATTCCTTGCTTTCGTATTAAAAATAGTTTTGTGGGTATGTCGTTAATTATTAATTCGATTGTTGACATAAGGCTAAACAGACCGAAATGTGTAACGTAAAATGTTGGAATAAGAAGTCAAAAAAAGGTTTGTGTGTTTTGCAGTGGGCAAGGCTCGTAGGTTTGCGAAAAAAATTGAGTAAATGTAAAGCATGGTGGTTTATTGCTTCTTATACATTGTTTGTAGCCCAATGAAATTTATCTCAAATATGGTTTGTGGAAGTAAATTACTTTTCTTTCATATTGTAACTCCTAATGAAATGTTTTTTGTAAGCCTGTTATGTGCAACAATGTATTTAAAACTTGTAGGGAAGTGTGACAATATTTATATTAATCCCAGCACAATTGACAATTGTAAATGTAAAACTATATTTTTAAAAACCTTATAGACAAAACTTTATAAAGATGCAAATGTTTCATTTCTTTCAACATCCAGGACTCTTTACAAATCCAAAACTGTTGTTTGGTTGACTATGCCAGGAAGAACTGATACTATGGATGATAATTACGAGACCAGAAAAGTGAGGGTACATTCAAAGGAAGAAGACAAGTGCTTTTACTGTGAGGGATTTGGTCACTGGGCTCGTGACTGTCCTGAGAATGAAGATCGTGACTCGTATCAACCTCGGGGCAGAGGTGGATACCGCGGACGGGGCAGGGGACGTGGCAGAGGAAGGGGACGAGGTTATGGTGGATACAGATCTCGGCCAGTCGGTTAGTGTGTGAATTGTGAATATCAACATGCACAACTAACATTCATGTTTTCATACAAATTTTGAAAATATAACAAGCATCAGTCTGATGTACTGAGTTTTCTGGCTCGCAAATAAAAAAGAATCTTTAAACACATTTGGCACTCAAGAATGGCCCAATTATTTTGTCACTGGCACATATATCTACATGTAAGGATAAGGATATAAGATGAAAGCATTTTGTTAGGTTGTCTGTTGGGTGTCCCACACTTGGGAGCTTATATCTTGTTTGAATATTCTCAATAACTGTTAAAATGCACTGTGTGACAGAAAACAAATTCATCATAAACTACTGGTTTGCTTATTGTGTACTTAATCGACATGCAGCTTTTGTATAGGCTACCGAATATTTAAGATCATTAATGTTCATCGGTAACTATGGCATTGGGATATTTGCCTTGTGAAAAATCAAGCTTTACATCGGGGTTTTTCAACTTTGGGAAAGTGTTTTCTTGGGATCTGCAGAAACTTGGTTTTAGTCATGCTGATAGTAGCACCAAACGTTTTTGTTCATACGCCACCAGTCAGCTATTGTGTTTGTACTTGCTTTGTTGTATAATTTTTCAAGGCATTGCACTAAAACTTTCCTTAAAGCATTGTATGTGTTGAAGAAACAATGGCATTAACTGAACCACTGACCTGGACCAAAATCAGACCATCGTTAAGCCCATTTGGATGCATGTACTTAAGTTAAAATTACTCAACGCTTTCATGTGTACTTAAAAAACGATTGTAGGATTGAAATAGTACAACTATGTTTATGCAAATGTCATGAAGTAATGGTTGTCGTATGATAGGGCAAAGCCCATTTGAGTGCATGTACTTAAGTTGAAATTACTCAATGCTTTTGGACATGTGTACTTAAAAAATGATTTTAGGATTAAAATAGTAACACTACGTTTGTGCAAATGTCAAGTAATTGTTGTTGTATAATAGGGGAAATGCCTTAAAATTTGCAAGGCATACATTTTCCTTTTTAAACTAAACAATATGAGGTCAAATTAGAACAAACAACCAACATGAAAATCCATATACACTCATAACACAAGCATAGTGATTAGGAGGAAAACAGTGTCACTTGTTGTTTATTGGTCTTAAACCGCCTGCTTGTAAAATCTGGAGTAATGTTGGCAGCTGTCTAAATATGATGGGTATTTACATAGCATGTTTGTTGATGTGATTGTTTTACCACATTTGCGTATGCCACTGCAGTGTGTGATGTCACATGATGCATGGTTTGTACAACTATCCAAGGAAAAATGTCAAAGTTAAATTGGTTTCTTTCTGGAATCTCGACTCTGCCCACTTTTTGAAATGTAATTGGTGCACCAAACTCTTGTGAAAGCCAAGGTGCATGGTGGTAAAGTCTTTCATTACCTAAGAAGCATCTTATTTGTCACAATCACTTGCAAATGTACATATAGTGACTGGGTCATTGCTGTTATTTTCCGTGAACTTCTAATAAATATTTTTATCTTTAATGGGCAAAAGTATTAGCTTACTTTGTTTGCTGGCTGGATGTAAAGCTTTTGGTTTTATCAAGACCAGTAGTGATACTAGCTTGAGATAGCTTTTTCTTGGGCATGTAGAATATATACATACATAACTAACAAAAAATGCAAGCACGGTTGTGTACACAGGCTCGGGGGTTAACAGATAGCATTACCACCGTTAGGTTTTTTTAGGTATGGTGACAACCACCTTACATTTTGATATGTTTGTAGCGGTCTTGTACAAGTTAGCCCGTATTAAAAAAATCGAAGTGTTTTTGATGTGGTATGCTACAACAGCAGTAATTGTCGAAACAAGTGCTATGTGTTTACTACATACTTCTCAGGTAGATATTTTGAATGCAGCAAAGTAAATGGAACTTTTAACTAAGGACCTAAATACCATGGCAACATTATGGTGAACCCATATGCGCAAGAGTCGCCCTATCCCAACACACGTGACAGTTACTAGAACACTTCCTTGACTGGTTATTTACTTCGCTTGTAAAAAATTTCATTACGTACAAGCCATCTAAACTGGTACACTGCGGCGATCAACATACACTAACATGCGGTTAAGATACACGTGGGAACAAAACAAAGTTTAGTACGGTGCACAGGTATCTACGCGTATCAAGTCACATGGCCCTGAACACATTTGTAAAACGGTAGTTCTCTTCTAAGACTATCCAAAATTACAAATCCATCGTGGTTCGTCATATGCATGAAAACTTGTGTTCGAACGAATGTAGCCACAAGGTCTTTTGGTCGTTTAGTTCAGAATCTATATCTACATTGCTGTTCTTGCATATTGCTTGGTTGTAGCTTAACACACGTACATGAAAACACTATGAAAGCCTTTTGCTATTTAAAGGCAAGCGTTACATCAAATATTACAGTTGCTTCAGATCATGTCCTATTACAGCATAACCGGATTGTAACATAACAATAACTAACGATTCACCGGCAAACAATCGCATGTTTGACGACATAAACAACGCAAAACGCCAAAGCCATTCACTATTTGTATGCGTTTAGTTTTGACACCTTATGAATAAGCTTGCTACGTCCCTGTTCTGTGCAAATATTGGCAAACTTGTACAAGGTTGCTACAAATAGATCAAAAAATGCAAAGTGGCGGCCACCGTGCCTGAAAAACCCACCCCGCCACCCCGCCACCGCGTACTCGGCCAAGGTCGTAACAGTTTAACTTTGAAGCACACTTGGCCCCATTTCATGTGTCTCCATTTCCATCTGTCTATGCCACCGGTAACACAATGTAATTTCTGAACTATCCAAGCGATTTAATTCGCACTTCCAAAAGTGGCTAAAACATCTTATGTTCTTGCTTAAGCATTAGAAGGCATGTTGTTGTCATTCGTTGTGTGTTATCAGCATGCATACTCCGAGAAACAGAATACATCGCATAACATTAATTGTGTAAGGCTCGGTGTTAAAATGATGAAAAACATTTTTCTGACTCAAAGAATATCCATTGTTACTATCGTAATGTGCAGTTTCGTAGCTGTACTGGCTCTTTGCCATGTAATATGAAGATGATCCTCTGTAAGTACGAGAGCAAGTGTAATTAGGCGCATTATGCACATATATGCAGATGGAAAGGGACCTGGCATGCCGACAAACCTACCTCCTAGTTGCGCCCATGATTGTACATGTATGTGATGTCACAATACTTGGCATTGTGACATATATCTGCCATGTTACTTAACTTGCCTGTTTGTGTTCCATCATTAAGAAGTTTTTTTTTACACTCAGAAAATATTATGTGTGAAAAATATCATTTAAGGGGTTGTAATGTATGTGCAACAGCAATATGGAGAGGGCAACCCCTCGTATTTATCAGTTACTCTTATGTTGCTTAAACATTTATTCATGCATGTTCAGAGATGTAGTTGATCAACACAATTCAAAATGTGCAAAAACTAGGTGCCTATCGCCACTGCCATGTCCCGCCAATCATTAAATGTTTTAAAAAAACTTTGCTAAATGTATATGATTGCACTGATACTGACCATCTTTTCTACACTAATATATTTTTCTATTTTAGGCATATACTTCTCTACAGTTTACAAAGTTTTTTTCCCACTACAGTTGCATAGCGATTTTTAATTTGTAAAAGCAATAAATACCCTAAAATGTTAGCAAACATAGAATTCTAAATAATTACTAAAGATAATTGCCGAAAAGTCATGTGCATATGGTACATTGTTAACATTTTTTGCCTATTTTAGATTGCTACAAATGTGGACACCCTGGTCATTTTGCTCGCGACTGTCATGGTAGGAAGGGTAGTTTGCTGATTTGAGTGGGTCAAATTTTTTCTGTGTTACCAGTTATGATTTTGCAGATGGTGAGGGAGAAAGGCCCCGTCACAGAAATGACCACTGTTTTCGTTGTGGTCAAGCTGGACATATGGCTCGTGATTGCAATTCTGACCAAAATGGTAGGTCAGCTGTTTTGTTTTAACAGTTTTATCATCATAAGCATACTTATGGTTCATACAGCGTAGTATTTAAAAAAACTTTGTAATTATGGGTCCCCTTCCACGAAGCGGACACATATTGTTTTTACTCTGTTTTTCTTTTTTTTTGTCTAACGCGAGTTTAGTTTGTTGTTTGTTTCCTTTCCACGTTCCACGTTTTGTTGGTCATGA
>QXVZ01027891.1:0-10588 GCA_008931825.1 Phallusia fumigata
GTGCACAACTTCAGATACACATCTATCATATGTAAAAATTTGAAGAAATTCGGACAACTCCTTCATGACCAAAACTTGGGAACAAACTCGCTTTAGATAAAAAAAAGGAAAAAAAGAAAAAAAAGAGTAAAAACATAATGATTTAAATTCATTCCATTTGGTTCCATATTTACCAAAGATTTTATATTTTGATGTTTTTTTTCAGATGACAATGCATTTTTCTAGATACTTGTTAGAATTGTAGCAGATATTTTTAGTAAAATCCGCAATCTGTTTTGTTGATTAAAAGAGTTTGTGATTTTAACAATAACCAAGAAGACAGAATGACAAACCTCTATGGTGGAATCAAACTTGGTGGGACAAAATCATTCTCTTTTATGAAGAAAAGGAGTAAAACGACATTGTGACGTTACAGATAACAAAATGGAATCTGGTCGGTTAAGCAATTCACTAAACCACATGAAAACAAAAGGGATTTGAATCAGTTGAAAACTATAATCACTCCACAAGCAGCGCACATTCCATTTTTTGGCTGCAGGTCTCACAGCCCTGCTCTAAGAGCACTATTGTGAATAGAATTGGAGCTGTTGAAACATACCGTGTTTTATATTGTGACATAGCAAACACATTAGGGTTACCACCACACAATCACAGCTTGTATTATGTGTGAAGCAGTGGTCTGATATAATGTGGGTTAACTGATGGATTGACTTGGGTCGTAAGTTACAGATCACAATTATAGATACTCATCTATCATGTGTGCAAACTCTAAAATAATGCTACGAACAAACCGGTGTTAGACAGAAGACCCCCTCCCCAATAAATTCAGCATTACATACATACCTAACTGACTGACAGCTTTACTTTCTTCAACAGATTCTTGTGGAATTTCACAATCTGATTCTTCAGAACTTTCTAAAGTACAACAGGTGAAATTGAGCCAATCCTACTTGAAACCATAAAGTAGAAAATTTGTAATTTGTAACATTTTACAACATCTTAGTGACTAGATACCAGTTCGTACAAAACTGCCATGTTTTACTTTTAAAAATACCATTTGTAATTTTAACACATCAGCAGCCAGCAAGAAATTACCTTCATGTATTATTTTGGCCAAAGATGGGGAATCACCTTTACCAGGAATCTGCAGATGTAACTTCTCAAGTTTTTCCACAGCTTGGCGAACATTGTCTAGTAAGGGAAAAAATTAAGACAAATTTCAATTAATGGATAAATAATTTAGTTGACAAGCTCATAGCTAATTTTGTATGTCAATATTAAATAAATTTCTAGGTTGAATTATAGTGAAAGTAGGTTAGTGTCATATTGGCTGACACACCAACAGTTGGTCCAGGTCTGTTAAGGAAATTGGGTAACCGGGGCAATTTCCTGAGAACCATGAAAGTTGGGTGCATTGACTCTATCCACTGAATATTAAAATATGTCACGCTAATTAGGAAGTCAATTTTACTTAGGTTATTTGATTTCATCCATATCCTCGTTGTGCGATATTGTCTTTCTGCAAAGTTGTCCTTGTAATCGTTCTCAACTGTTATCAACTGAGAATCTTTCAGTTGAAGTTTATCTCGAATAATTGACTGCCATTCATTTTCGATGTAATAAACTTGACAGAATTCATAAATAAACCAAGCCATCTTTCGATCTACAAAACAACATTTAAATTGATTAGAATGTATAAAATTATGAAGCAATAGTGCAAAAGTTTGCTTTTCATTTTTTTAATCAAACATTTTTTACACTTTTCAGTGCAGCTAATGACAGAACGATCATGATTACTAAAAGTCTGACAGGTTTTAGAATTGTTTCAATAAAAACTTCAGTCTTTGCTGTTTCAGTTTTGGAAACAACACAAGTAGTGTACATCTACGAGACCACCATGTCAATGATCTGAAAATACTGAATATTGGACACAATAATGAAATGTGTTGTCCTTTTCCCTTTGACAAGAAAAAAATTTCAAGACAAAATAACATGTTTGTACTTTTTCGATTTGATTTTCTGCTTTTAGTTTTCGTCAAAAGTTGATCAACTTTGCCATTGTGTTCTAAAAGATAAACTTCATCTTTTACAAGTTGAAATATTTCCTTATCTTCCTCTTTCACATCTGCAAAGCAATTAGAGTTAAAACTAAAACAACTAGAGATTAGGTCAGCTGATAGATCCATCCTAATCCTCTATGTGAAATAATGAAATTATTCCCTTTATAGTGTGTGGTGATTTTAGAACAGTGTTTAAATTGCTATAACTGTCAATTAGATTGCAAATTAGTAATACGTTGGATGGAGTGTTTGCTCATTTCCTGTTGACTTACAGTTAATGGTGCAATGGTAAAAAAGAAAAAAAAAACAGTTTTAAAATAATATGTTTCTGCACGCATAATGTGCCATGTTTGGAACAAACAAACAAAAAACAATTCACTTGCAGTAATGCAAAGAAAATTTTGAGTGTTTCAAACATTTATAAAAACTAAAAGACTGCTTAAAAATATACTACATTTTTATCAAGCATTATATTTTTGTGCAAAAAAATCTACTCCATAAACCAAACATTCACATCAGAAAAACCTCCCACCTTTCCAAAACTGAAACATATCCAAGTCATGGTTTTTGAAATGTTTTTCCACATCAGAATTGGAAAAGCCAAGTTTACGCAGAAATTGTGGCTTCAATCCAATATCCATATCTTTCCATATCTTGTCAAATACATGCTTGGGAGATTTTGGCAATGAATCTTTGTTCTTACCACTGAATAAGAAAAAAAAATGTTTATTTTCTCAAATATCAAATCTAGGTCTTCATTCTTAGTCGAGGTTTAATTTTTTTTCTGGCAGATTTTGGTAACGGATCCTTGCTAGTTGCTGCTATCCCTTAACATCAGATCAAGCTTTTATTTTTTACCAATCATAGAACTAACAGACAACAATGAAACATGAAAAGCTTTGATGTTAAGTCGAATCAAGCAGTAGATGCACATCAACAATACAACAGCCAGTTATTTCACAGCAACTACAGTTTAAGTTCGCAATACTTTACCTGGAGCTTGCCATAATGAAAACTTTGTTCAGAGACCACAAGTTGGCCAGAAATTATAAAGAAACTTAATTGGTAAAGACTTCCTGCGAAATGTAACAGACAAAAGGTTTTGGAAAAATGCCTCCAATCTTGCACCAATGCTTGATAACAGATAACCTTGATCGAAATTCTAAAGTAATTACCCGCATTATTCACTATTTAAAAAACTTATTTAATTAACATAATTTACTTTAATTAGACATAAATTGGAAATACTGCTAAAGTGAAGTTAACATGTGAAAAAAGGTCTTATCGACAAAACTTAACGGTTAAACGCTACAGCGAAATAAAGGTCAATTCGCTGTGGCGTCGATAGCAACCATAGAAAGCTTACAATTTTACTCAAACTCGTAAAAAAAGTGACATAACCTTATTAATAAACGGTCATTTTGATCATAGACATTGGTAAAAAAAAAATTTTGCACACGATTTTATTGTGCGGGCAAACGTTTTGAAGTAATCCTTTTGGTCAAAAGCCTGGAAAAGTAAGTTGCCTCATACCAAAAATAATACTTTATTAGGTGTAAAAAATTTTGTCCTTATGCACAGAAAAAAAAAATTTTATTGCGCATAACAACAGATGAAAAGTGAGGCGATTATAGCGAACAAACATAAATTGCCATGTAGCTATTAACGCAGGTTAAGATTCCACTTCACTTTATATTTCCACAAGGTACCATTGTTTAGAGAAACATTTTTTCATCGCAATTGCAGAATTTTATTTCATAAACGAACATTTCTACCTTTGGCTTCAGTTTTTTAATCTTACATTTATAAATAACAAATCTGGCGATCAAAAGCAAGCAATTCATCAAATTTAAAAACATTTTTCAAAATATTCATTGTGGATTCCAAACAGTACAATACTATTATTAGGCAATGGCGTAGCCAGCCCAAATTTTTGTGGGGGGCCAAGTAACTAAACTTAATTTAAAGCTTAGGGATTTTTGTCAGAAGAAGCCTACTTCTATGTACAATTTTGAAATTTTGAAAAGGCCATGGCCCCTTTGTCCAAATTGTTGTCGAAAAGGCCATGGCCCAGATAGTCCAAATTGTTGTCTATAATCTGTGGTACTTTTCAAAATTTCAAACCATCACAAGAAAGTGTGAAACACACAATAGTATGTTGAGTAAAAAATCATTTTCTAAATAAATCAAATAAATAACAAACTTTGATTTCAGGACTGTTGCAAAATATTTGTGGACTGGCACAGGTTTGTGGAAAAGCAGTTGGATACAAAAGTTCATGTGACAACAAGTTTTCAATCGACACAAGCACAAATAATCACACATCATGTATTTGTGAATACATTAAAAACTTCTACATAAAACAGTAACAATGGCTTTATAAGCATTGAATGAATAAATTTAGAAATTCTAGACACAGAGTTGACTTGATAAAAATCTCTGACAAAACAAAAACAAGTGCAAAAACAAAAATGACAAAAATAGTTGAACTGAAATTGTAAAAAATGCAAGTCATAATTATTTTGTCTCGGTTTGAAATTTTGTAAATGTGTTGCGTTGAATGCTGAGTCATTGTCAGGGCAACCACTTACACAATAAAACTACAAATGAAGAAAACGTGAATTTAGTCAGAAGTAATTAATGTACAATGTCGGGTGAATTGTGTTTTTTCATGTTAACTTTCCTGACAGTAAAAAGTTGCATTGGGAAAAAATCAGTGATAAAAATAAGTTGAAGAATTGTACGAGGCTAATTTGCATGTAATGTTGGAGGACAAAATATAATGTAAAAAAATAATTGGTTAAAACTCTAAAAATTTAAAACAAATTTGCATCACTTGGATTTTACACTTGTGGTATTAAGTAAGTAAAACTGAAATTCACGATTTAATTTTTAAGAGAAACTAAACACATAAACATTTTCTTGTCAATAAATGCTCACAAACAGTTTGGTTGTGCTTGTGTAAGAAATAAGAATTGTTTTCAACATTGATTAATTTGTTGCAATCATCCATGATAAAGCAAAATAAACATGACTCGGCAATTTACCAATGTACGGCAACTGCTTACAAGAACTACCAAATTTCTTTCACTTTGGACTCCAGAATTTTTTGAACATCTGGATCAGTGGTACGCCAACAAAAACCATCACCAAGCTTAAGCATTTCCATCTAAAAAATACAATGAACTTTATAAACACACTGGTTTGTTGACTTCTTTGTGTTTCATGTAAGGAACAGAAAACTTTTAATAACATTACCATACATCAACTACAAGCTCTTTTACAACTAGAAGGGTGGTCTAGCATAAATATACATTCTATATACACTATTACCCGATATTAAAAGAGGATATGTTCCCACATTGTTATATGTTCGGTTTTTTAGTTACCTGTGCTGTTTACGACATGATTGTTTCTGCTGGAAGAAACACATGGGTCTCAAACATGCAATACATGTCCAGGCCGTCGATTTGTTAGCAAATTATTTTTCGTGTGGAGTGGCGAAATGACCAAAACCGCACAGACTGACACGTAACAAAAATATGCAATGTACAACTGTTGGCTTGTAGCGATATTATCGCTAATATTTTCAATGCATATAGCACAAGAGCTGCACACAAAACAGGACTTCCTTCTGCGTTATTTGACGAACAAAAAAATTTTCGTCGCTAGCTTCGCATATGTTTTGTACAAGCAAGTCTCTTTAGAAAATCCTCGTGTCAGTGCAAGCAACAATCCAGGAAATTTTTGAGGTGGCAGCATAGAAAATTTTTTAAGGGGAATCGACGCCTCTGGTCCAGGCTACAGATATTAACAAAGCAATCAGTGTACCACTAGGACATGGTATACAACTGTCCAAATTTCATCCAATTCAGACATTGTTTAATAATCTGACCCATTTCCTTCATTCAACTGGGAAACGGTTCATACTTCATCTAACCTAACTTCATTTTTACTTATGCAACTCCTGATTCGCAGAAACTTTTTGTTTGTGGTGTTTGCAAGCATGCAAAAAAGTTTTACTATTTCGGGGCTAGGGGGGTAACCACTTGGGCATTGGGATTAAACTAAACTCATGACACACCACATTGACCATATCTACCAGCTGTGAAAGTTGGGGGGGGGGGGGGGGGACATTTCATGACAAAAGTGCATGGACAAGGGGGAAAAAAGGAAAAAAAAAAAACAGAGTGAAAACAATGTGTGTCCCTTCAGTAAGGGAACCCATAACTAATTTGTAGATCTAACAATAAAGCTGCATATTTAAACACCAGCTTATATCGGTAAATCATCGAACAACATTCAACAACTGGGTTAAACTGGGGTATGTTTATTTTCCTTATTTCCAAAAAAAATTCGTTCGCATTGTCATTACTGGTGGATTTTAAATTAAACTAGAAGGGTGGCTAACCATATATAGACATTCTACATACACTATTACCCGATATTAAAAGAGGATATATTCACAAGATTATTTTACTTTGGGTCTTATAGTTACCAGCGCTATTTATGACATGATTGTTTCTGCTGGCAGAATCGTATGGGTCCCCACACATGCAAAGTTCTACATTGTGCGTTTTTGGAAATACATGTCCAGGCTATAGGTATAAACAAATCAATTAGAGCACTGCAATGGCATGTTCTTGAAACTGTGTAAATTTCATCCAATTCGGACATTGTTTAATAGTTTGACCCATTTTTGGGGCTAGCAGGGTAACTGATGGGGTTATGGGGTCAAACAAAGAAATTGATGCACCTTAATGACATGTTCTTCAAACTGTGTAAATTTCATACAGTTCGAACATTGTTTAATAATTTAACCCATTTTAGGGGGCTAGCAGGGTAACTGATGGGGTTGTGGGGTCAAACAAAAAAATTGATGAACCACAATGACATGTTCTACAAACTGTGCAAATTTCATTCAATTCGAACATTGTTTAATAATTTGACCCATTTTAGGGGGCTAGTGGGGTAACCACTGGGGCTATGGTGTCAAAAAATGAAATCGATGTACCACAAAGGCATGTACTGCAAACTGTGTAAATTTTAACAAATTTGGACTTTGTTTAATAATTTGACCCATTTTACGGGGCTAGCCGGGTAACCTCTGGGTCTGTGGGGTTAACCGAAACTAATGACACACCGCCTTGACCATATCTTCCAGCTGTGAAAGTTTCATCCAAATCCACTAAACATTTCACCCCAAGGAAACATAGACAATGTGCAGGCAATATTTCACCATTTCGGTTTTGAAAACTGTTCAACATGGGGATTTCCGTTTCGCTAGATACATAGTGACCTCACAACGGCCAAAGTTCATGCCTCATGCTACTGGTTTCCGCAAAATCAGACAACTGCCATGATAATTGCCTGACAAAGCAAGGTAGATCCCTGTTGCTACCAAATTGTCTATATAGCCTACACTAAACTAACATTTGTGGTGCGCATGCATGTCAAAAACGTTTTACGTTTTTGGGGCTAGGGGGGTAACCACTAGGGCATTGGGGTTCAACTAAACTCATGACACACCGCCTTGACCATATTTACCAGCTGTGAAAGTTTCATCCAAATCCATCAAACATTTCACGCCAAAAGTGCATGGACAAGCTGCAGAGGAGAAAAAAGAAAAAAAAAGAAAAAGTAAGAAAAAAACAGAGTGAAAACAATATGTGTCCCCTTTCAGGAAGGGGACCTATAATAAAACTGTCCATGACCTTATCTACCAGCTGTAAAAGTTATATCCAGATCCACCAAATATTTCAAGCCAAAGGTGCATTGACAAGCTGCATGGGGAGAAAAAAAGTGAAAATAACAGGTGTCCCCTTCAGGGAAGAAGACCCATAACTAGTAAAGTTGTCATTCAACTGCATTTTGGTGATAACTTACTGGTGTTTGTAGTGTTGACAATCCATCAACCAATGCTGCCACTCCAGTGGAAGTAATTCCACATTCATCCAAGTCAAGTCTCTTCACATGATGTAAACATTTGGAGAGCTTACTGGCACCATCATCACCAAATTCGTTGCATGACAAGTCCAAGGATTCCATCTTGAATGTAATTGGAATTTCCATGTTTTAACATTGTGTACATATTTATGTTACAAGCTGTTTTCACAACACAGATCTGTTCATAATTCTTAGATGAATGATGCCGTAAGTTATTGCTAAAATGTTGAAATATTGCAGAATATTGCAAACCATGTCCAACTCCATCAATATGCCAAAGCTAATTCTAGCCAGATCATAGATTTAATGGCAAATACCAAAATAAATTGGACTTTTTTACCCAATACAGCATCCAATATAAGCTATGTTAAGCAAACAATAAAACATTAACTTACTGGTGTCTGTAACTTTGACAATCCACCAGCCAATGCATCTGCACCAGTGGAAGTGACATCACAACCACGCAAGTCGAGTTTCTCCACTAGATGCAAACATTTTGCAAGTTCTTTGGCTCCAATAACTTGTTGTATGACAAGTCCAAGAAGGGAATCTAAGTAGGAACGAGCAATTTCATTTTTAATCTCCTTATAAATAAACAACAATATCCTAACACAGTGGTTTGAACACCAAACCCAAAACCCTAATTTTTTAACTTTCTTCTGTTCACAGAAATGAACAATAAAACTGACAAATTTGTTAAAAGCAAACAGTTTTAATAAACTTAAAATCAAAAGTGTGACAAACCTTAGTTGGAGAGTTCAGGATGTTTTGAGTGATGCCTGGGATTCCTTCACATGTGATCCCACAATCAGCCATTTCCAGTTTTTGCATTTTGTGGATTGACTTGGTAATTGCACAAGCTCCAGTGTCACCCACTTTATTGTAACTAATATTCAACCTAACCTGTATAATAAAGCACATTTTACACAAGCAATGATGTGAATTTGACAGCTAGGCACCATGGAATAGTCGATACCCAAACACCAATCACATCAACACATGGAAAACATTTTTCTTTAACCTAATTGTTTTCTTACAAGCCATATATTATGCAACAATGTTCGTAACAATCAACTTTGTTTCACAATAATACAGACAAACAAATCCACAGTTACCATGGACTGTGTAGTTTCCATCTCAAGATGTTGACCCAACTTAACAGCACCAACCGACGTCATGCCAATCTTCCTCAAATCAAGATCCGCTACTTTGTGCACACCACTGCTAAGTATGCTCACACCTTCATCTCCAAAAGGTATGCGATGCAACCACAACTTCTTCATCTGTTAAACACAAAACAAGCATTTATGGGGGATTTAAAATTAGGATATTATATTTTACTGAGGTTGTGATAACTATTGGGGCAAGGGATGGCCACTTCAAAGTGGAAAAATTCATTACATTTTTACAAAATAAAATACCTTTTAGAAATTTTATTTGTTTAATTCTGAACTGAATGTTAAAACTTGGCCGTATATTAACAATTTTTTTCATTATAAGTTTTCAAATTTACCAAATTTTACCAAATTATTATTGAGTTGATAACTCTACATAAAACTAATAGCTGGCATATTTGTGTGGCTTTTCCATGCAGACAGTAAGCGAAATTTACTGGGGATATGGTGCTGAAATGCTAACAGCTGAAAACTGATTCATTAACAAAGACAAAGAAACAACTTTAACAAATATATGCAGAGTAGAAACACACAAAACTAAGCCAGAACTGAGGTAAACTGTATCAAGTTGTTACAGTGCTTGGTGCCTGGCTTTGTAAAATTTTGGGTCACCAATAGGTAATAACAATTTGATCACAAACCTGATGTGGGTGATCGATGGTTAGAAGTCCATCTTTAATGCTGTTCGCCAATGTCAACACATTCTACATGTAACAATAAATCTAATTTACTTGGTTTGTGTACAATCAATAAAATGTAAGAAGCCATGATCAGAAAGAAAATAAACTAAAACAATATTTCATTCTTCCAAGTGAAGGATTAAACTAATATATTGAAAGCAAACTTCGAACCTTTTTGGTGCTGTCTGTTGGGTCACGAAGGGAACCAAATGGTGAAATGGTGCATTCTTCCACATGTGAGAGGAAGCTTCCAACAAATTGCAGTTGTTCCTCGGGACAATGTTCTAAGTAGAAGAACTCAATCTAAAACAGATTTAAAACATTTAATGAAATGAAGTTGAAAATTGTTATGTATGTTAATATCACACAGCTAATGGTAATATATCTCCAAAAACATTAATTTTTATCAATCAATAAATCAAGCGATTCTTAAATTGCCCAAAAATCTATGTAAAAATTATGGTTTAATTACATGTATTCACTGCAAACCTTCCAAATATATGAAACCAGCACAAGACACAAATCAATCAACCACCATTTTGTATTCATATTTTAACAGATGATCGTAGGCTTATATGTTTGTATGAAACAGAATAAAAAATGAGACACCTTTAAAAGATTTAGTTATACTAACTTTAACTTTGTGTTCTTGCACAAAATTTCCAAAACTCTGTAAAGCATTTCCAACAAATGACAGTTCAACATGTTTTAGATCCAGAGTGGTGTT
>QXVZ01027905.1:0-24708 GCA_008931825.1 Phallusia fumigata
CCTTCCAACAAGCAAACTTCCTCAGTGCAATTAAAACTTTTCAGCATTCAAGTCGAACAGGCTCCGATAACTCTGCAAAATATATTGGACACCCTACACCTAGCAAGTTATGATTACATATTAGTAAGCATAAATGTTTTAGTGGATTTTTCGAAGAAAATCATTTGATCAATAAACATGTACTTAACACAATTGTTGTACCAGACTCCGGCATTAAAAAAAGGTGTGGATGTGCTGCTATCGTGCTCTGTATATTTGAAGGGGAAAGGAAAACAGTTCCATCCTAAAGCGCCTTAATCCTGCAACAAGAGTTACTGCCCTACCATATGCAAGTGAGAAAAANCCTGCAACAAGAGTTACTGCCCTACCATATGCAAGTGAGAAAAAACGTTCAATGAATCAACACTTAGCACAAAATAGACTTCCGAAGTCAAAAAAGTTGTAGGTATTTTCTAAAAAATTATAAATGTATCATGCTTCGGATGCATATTGTAGAAGGTTTCTTTGTTTGGGAGGTTTTTTTCACTGAGTCGAAGGAGATATTGATGGGAAACACTGCAATATGCCTGTAACACATTATTACTGCCCTATCCAATTCTATAAAAATCTCAATCGCAACACAGCACAATAAAAGTCGGTGTTTCACCTATTTATTATACAACAGTAAAGCATCATCTTTCAAGTCTGCAATTGAAATTGCATGATGTTTTATACTTGAATTTGACTAGGCATGAAACAACAGTTACCTACCTATTTCAACCATTGCCATGTTTGTATTGCATCTTAGGTATTTCAAATTTTCTTTGCAATCAATAGTTGTAGTGTGTTCAAATTCACTTTGTAAATAAGATTTCATTTTCCATTTTTTACACATCTTACATCATATTTGTACAATTGAAACCAAACTGCATAAATTTACAAACGATTTTGCTTTTTTAAGTGAGTTGTAGAAAGTTGGGCTCAGAAATAAGACTTCATTTGGAAAAAGGCAATTTTGAAATTATATTTCTTATTTTTCTGAAGGGATTAGTACTTCATAAAACACACAAAATTCAATTGTTTGCAGGATGTTGACTGGTATCATAAATTTAATTATGTAGCCTTTTGATGGTGGTTGGTTTTAAAAAATTTAAACTCTTTGTTTAGAGAACAAAAAGAAATTCCACAATAACACAATCTTTCTTCAGTAGGTTTTCCAAAACACTCTTCTTTTACAGTGCTACTAAAGGAACGTAAGTTTGCACTGGGTCACATAAGGTAAAAGGGAGATGTAAATGATGATTCTTCAAAATCTTTTTGTGCAAAGTTGAACATTTAATGCCAAATGTAGCTTTTTTCCACTAGCAATGATTGCAATCAAGAAAAAAACATCTAAAGTTGTTTCCACAAGAACAGACAACCAGAACACAAGCAACAGCCCCCAAGCACTGAAACTGAAATGTTTTTGTTAGGCCTCTCGAATTTGTTAGCTTCCATTTCATACTTTAATGTTGGCAAGAGTGATAAAAAGGTTTCACACTTTAAATTTGTGTTTTCTATTTGCATCAATAATAATAGGGTGATTATAATCAGTTTAGTAGAAAAAATAATGACATAATTATGATTTTCATTCAGCCCATTGGTCTGTCCACAAGTTTAAATACAACCAAAAATTCAAATTAAGTACTAACTAAAACAGCTTCCCCTTAGCAAACACTTGATATAAGTATTGTAGCAAATCTAAATCTTGAGTTTAGGATATCAAAGAAACAATTAATTGTCTTTACCTTACTGATCAAAAAAGATGAATCCTTTCCTTTACATGCATATCTTGCCTTTTTATGGTAAACAGAAACACACTCGCCTATCTGGTATGTTTGAAGCTAAGCAACTAACACCACACAGACAAGAGCATACCAAGTGTAATTTCCCACTCTTCAAATTTTACCTGAGGATTAAGTAATGCTGGATCAATAACAAAATCTTGAGCACCAAGCGCCAGTAAATAATTTTTTTCTTCATATACCTTACAAAGTACAAAAACATTGCTTACCATACATCTTGATCTCTCTGGTGCTGTGCGTTTGAGCGTTTAAAACTGAAAATTTCAGCTAAAACAAGCTAAATTGGTGACAGCGAGGTCACTAGCCAGCGCAAGAAATAAGCAAAACCAATCATCCTTAAATAACAAACTTTTCGATTTCCGTACCCTTCAATTCAATTGTTTTCCAACAACTTTTGATACACTTGTTACACACCACCGTTCAACAAAAGCCTCCAAGACGACCGAACCCCACAACTTTCCACAACAGAAATGGCTGATTTTCGTTCTACTGGAGTTGATGAGTTCTTCACGGGATAAACAATATGACGTCACGTATTCATCCGCGATAAATTTGTTGTTATTTTGAACATCATAGAATGTTATCACCTAAAATGAAAGTAAAAACTTACAAAATAACAATTTATACTTGTAAAAAGAGTTAAAATGCTAAAAAAAACAATATGTAACAAAATATTATTGTTCAATATTATAGCGGAGGAACATTAACTGGTACAGATGTGCCATACTTGTATCTGATTGGATAGTTTTGTTCCCACAATGCATTGGGGAAAGTGTGACGTTTGCGTTGCGTTTTTTCTCCTGACGTCGCGACTTTTCTGGTCCCCCACGTCACATGACGAAAAAAGCAGCAATGACGTGTTGCGTAACTGCGAAGGCGGTGTGTACGTGGTTGTGCAACACGCGCCTTAATTGTGTTGCCTTGTACTCGTTTGCCCCCGCAACGACACGTAAACAGCTTGCACAATCATTGGGCAAGTTGAGGTTTTTAGAATTTGTCGGTCTTGAAAAGTTTTCCTGTGTCAAATTATACGTAACTTGTGTTCCAAATTATAAATAACTACCAAATGGCACACATTGAAAGTTGACTCTACGTAACGCTAACCTTGTGCAAACTAATAAGCCTACACATGCACAATGTTGGAATGTAACATCAACAAAATTATTATCTGACACAATGCTGTGCCAAAATTATATCAAACATTTTATGTTATGCTGTTGGTATTCCTGAAGGACACATTAGTTACTATTCAAAGTGGGATTTCTTGGTGATAAACTGGCCCAAAGTTTTGGCTTGTTTGAATAGTAACAAGTTTTGACAGGGCACCAAAGGCAATTTTTGAAATGGATTTTCAAATGTAAGCACTCAAGTTAGGAATCTGAATTATAATTTTTTTAATGTGGACTAACACTTCAGGAATCACTAAAAAATGCATGGGGTTTATACTGCATATACTTTCAGCATTTATATTTTTGCTTTTTTCAGAAATGACAAGTCGGATGAATTCTACAAATTACATTTGGTGAGAAATAAATGTATTTTGGAGCAAAAGAAATAAATATGTGTGTGTTTTTTCAAAAACCTAAAAAATTAAATTCACATTTATGTTTGTCCAATATGTGGTTAACTTTCACATGAAATATATTTTTTAAAGTTTGACATCAGAAACTTTAAACAAAAAATGGTACTAAATTTTTGCATTTTTAATCAGAAAGAAGGAATCCGGCCTGATGGAAGAATGCTGATGGAAATGAGATCAATGGTATTAAATGTCGGTAAGTGTCTTTCTGTAAAACATGATGCTATAACTAAGTTACTTTTTTCAGCACTTGATGTGCTCGCCTGAATTGAATGTTCGTGTGTTGAGAATCTGTAATTTGTTTAGCAGATCCTTGTTTGCATTTAGGGTCAATATCCACTGCCAGTGGATCTTCACTTGTCAAGGTTGGAAATACTAGTGTGGTCTGTGGAATAAAAGGAGAGTTAACAGAACCAAATGCCAGCCATCCAGGAAAGGGAATTGTTGGTATGTTACAATTTGTATTTAAGTAAGATGATTTTAACAGCATATATATACAAAAGTATGTATATGTACCTTTTCTAAAAGTTGTTTTTTTGAATTCCAGTTCCAAACGTTGAACTTCCACCACTTTGTTCTTCAAAGTTTAAACCTGGGCCACCATGTGACCAGGCACAAGTTGCCACCAAGTTTTTAGATAACCTCATACAAAGGTACTAATAAAGAAAGTATGATGATCTGCAAGCAGGCTGTTTAAATTTCAAACATTTTTGTCAAAATTATGCACAAAATGTAACAAATTTGTCCCAGTTATTTCTGTTTTAAGCCTACAAATCAAAAACTTGTGTACCAAACGTTTTAAATATATTCCAATTTTTTAAATATGGTGTAAATGCATACCAGTTGGCAACACTTTTAAGAGGTCTGATTTAGAACAAACACTGTGTTTTGCATTTAGTACCAATCTTATATGCCTTGATGATCTTTGTGTTGAACATGACAAACTAGTTTGGGTTTTGTATTGTGATTTAATATGCCTGGACTACGATGGAAACATAATTGATGCATCAGTAATGGCACTAACTGCAGCATTGCAGAATGGTGAGTTATATGGACAAAGTTACTTATGGTTGGCAACTTGATTTCATTTTTTTATCCAGCTTGTAATAGGCTTTTAAGTAGAAACTATGTTGACAATGTTTTTTGGTTAAATGTAATATTTATTGCAGTGAAACTGCCAAAAGTTGTACTCAGTGAGGAGTATGAAAGTGCTCAAGTTGATCTGAAGTGCAGAAACACATTAAACCTTTGCAGCTATCCTGTATCAACAACTTTTCGTGTATTTGATAGGTAGGTTTCAACTACTGATACAGGGTAAGATTTTCCATAAAATATCCCTAAAACAGCAAACTGGTAACATTATCTACTCTTTGGGATGAATGTTTCCAAGAAAACCTATTGTTTGTGGTAAAAAATTAAGCTACCTGTCATATTTATGGCCCCCCTTTAATGAAGTAGACACATTGCTTCCATTCTTTTTTCTGTCTTACGCTGATTTGTTCCTGTTCGGTTTATTTTTTTACCTTTTGTAACCCCTAAAATCCCTTTTTTACATGCCTTTTAGTTGAGACCAGATAATCCAAATGTGTTAAAATTTGAAATGAATATGTGTAGCGTGGTTCAACAGCATTTTGGGAATGGTCATGGGCCCTTTCGCCCCCCAACCCACTTGACTACATCCCTGGGGTGGTTTGTATTGGTTGTTTAAAATTGTAATTACCCTTACAAACCCAAATAAGAGTTGACTGTTCTGCCCCCAAACGAAAAACAACGCGACACGAAGGGAGTGGTTGACAAGTTTACGACCCAGCGCTCAGCGTTTGGTATCAGGCTTCTACTTATATACGGGGCGGCCGGACAGGCGTTTTGCTGAAAACAACCAAGCTATAGATGCGCAGTGGTATAAGCTCAACAAATTTGCTCTTTCACAGAAACATGACACAGAGAACAGTGTATCACATGAACTTTATTTAATCGTTTTAGTTCTTAGTGCTACTTAGTTCTAATCCTATGCATGGTCAATATAGATTATTACTACATTGTTGTATGTATCGTAAACGCAACACCTACCAACGCAGAGAGAGTGATTACCATGTTTTACGATAAACGCAGCTGGCGAATATTACACCACTGCTTTACGTACAGAATAGATTTCTCTCGCGTTGCTTAGCGGCCATTCAGTTTGTGAAAATTAACCGGTAACTGCGAAGTGGCAACCGAAATGCGTTTGCTGCACCAAGCTGTCAAAGTCTGTGCGTTACTAAGCATATACTCTTATTTGCAGTAGTTCTCTGCAGTGTATTAGAATAACAGCTTTTATTTGGTTTATCAAAGGAACAAACGTTGTTGTTAAATGTGTAGCGCATCAATGAAACTGCATTGGAAAAGATTGTAATTGGCATGATGCTGGTAATAATTTGGTTTGATTTTAAGTTATTTTTTCTCTCTGTTTAAATGTTTTGTTTCGAATTTTAAACTGACCATGCCCTATTAACAACACTGCTAATTAGCAGTTGCATGTGTGGGGACCCATACGTTCATGCTTGCAGAAACAATAATGTTATGAATTAGGGACATAACGCAATGCGGGTATTATATACATATTAAATGTAATAAAGAGAAACGGTTTATCTGGTAAACTGGTAAATGACATTTAATGGGTCGTTGGATATGTGCAACAGCAATATGGAAAGCGCCACTTCTTTGCTTTTTGTATGTAATAAATGTGTTGATTGTAGGTCAAAAATTATTGGTGACCCTACGTCAATGGAGGAAGAAGTTACTGAAGGTCAGTTGACCGTAGTCACAGATGAACAAGACCGCATTATTTATCTTGAACGACCAGGTGGGCCAAAAACCTCACCACTTTTGTTAGCACAGTTTTAATTGATCACATGTATTTTGTCAGGTGGTGTAACACTTCAAGAAGGCGAAGTTGAGAAATGTATGAAGAGGGCAGTTATACGCGGGGCCGAAGTGCAAACTTTGTATAAGGCCGTAGCTGGTTGATGAACAATGCAGTCAATCGATCAAGTTGCAAAAACTATACTTGAAGACAAGAGATGCGGGGCAAAGGCGTTGACCACGGAAAACTTATACGTCACTGATGGTGCACACACGATTTTGTGAATTTTCAAAATTGGTTGAGTGGTTTGTTCTCAGTGATTAAGATTAGTGTTCTGTTTTGGTAGATCAGCAAGATTACAGTAAAAAGTGATGCACCAAAGTTTCGGTTGGCCGAAACGAGCCATTTTTGAATGATAATTGGGAAACGAATTTTGCCAGGTTTAAAAAACAATGCCCAGAACTTTATTTGCAACAGACAGTTCAAATGCAAACCTTTTCCTTTCAGCTTCTGCTTTCCCTAAGGCGATGTTAAAATCGACCTAATTGTGCACATAAGCAGCATAGAATTCGGGCCAAATCATCTACCAGGGCAATAAGTAAGTTCGGCTCCAACCTTTGCTACCCAGTGGTGAAATCATTTGTACAATACGGCGTAAATGGCGATTATTTCGAACGTCTATTGCGCAATGATAAGTAGATTACGGACAACGCGTTTCACGTACCCGTATAACCTTCAGCGGCTGATCGTGCGTGTCAACGAGTTGTTTTAATTTTAAGCACTGGTTTGCAACTTGTTAATGAACTTGGNACACCACTGCTTTACGTACAGAATAGATTTCTCTCGCGTTGCTTAGCGGCCATTCAGTTTGTGAAAATTAACCGGTAACTGCGAAGTGGCAACCGAAATGCGTTTGCTGCACCAAGCTGTCAAAGTCTGTGCGTTACTAAGCATATACTCTTATTTGCAGTAGTTCTCTGCAGTGTATTAGAATAACAGCTTTTATTTGGTTTATCAAAGGAACAAACGTTGTTGTTAAATGTGTAGCGCATCAATGAAACTGCATTGGAAAAGATTGTAATTGGCATGATGCTGGTAATAATTTGGTTTGATTTTAAGTTATTTTTTCTCTCTGTTTAAATGTTTTGTTTCGAATTTTAAACTGACCATGCCCTATTAACAACACTGCTAATTAGCAGTTGCATGTGTGGGGACCCATACGTTCATGCTTGCAGAAACAATAATGTTATGAATTAGGGACATAACGCAATGCGGGTATTATATACATATTAAATGTAATAAAGAGAAACGGTTTATCTGGTAAACTGGTAAATGACATTTAATGGGTCGTTGGATATGTGCAACAGCAATATGGAAAGCGCCACTTCTTTGCTTTTTGTATGTAATAAATGTGTTGATTGTAGGTCAAAAATTATTGGTGACCCTACGTCAATGGAGGAAGAAGTTACTGAAGGTCAGTTGACCGTAGTCACAGATGAACAAGACCGCATTATTTATCTTGAACGACCAGGTGGGCCAAAAACCTCACCACTTTTGTTAGCACAGTTTTAATTGATCACATGTATTTTGTCAGGTGGTGTAACACTTCAAGAAGGCGAAGTTGAGAAATGTATGAAGAGGGCAGTTATACGCGGGGCCGAAGTGCAAACTTTGTATAAGGCCGTAGCTGGTTGATGAACAATGCAGTCAATCGATCAAGTTGCAAAAACTATACTTGAAGACAAGAGATGCGGGGCAAAGGCGTTGACCACGGAAAACTTATACGTCACTGATGGTGCACACACGATTTTGTGAATTTTCAAAATTGGTTGAGTGGTTTGTTCTCAGTGATTAAGATTAGTGTTCTGTTTTGGTAGATCAGCAAGATTACAGTAAAAAGTGATGCACCAAAGTTTCGGTTGGCCGAAACGAGCCATTTTTGAATGATAATTGGGAAACGAATTTTGCCAGGTTTAAAAAACAATGCCCAGAACTTTATTTGCAACAGACAGTTCAAATGCAAACCTTTTCCTTTCAGCTTCTGCTTTCCCTAAGGCGATGTTAAAATCGACCTAATTGTGCACATAAGCAGCATAGAATTCGGGCCAAATCATCTACCAGGGCAATAACTAAGTTCGCCTCCAACCTTTGCTACCCAGTGGTGAAATCATTTGTACAATACGGCGTAAATGGCGATTATTTCGAACGTCTATTGCGCAATGATAAGTAGATTACGGACAACGCGTTTCACGTACCCGTATAACCTTCAGCGGCTGATCGTGCGTGTCAACGAGTTGTTTTAATTTTAAGCACTGGTTTGCAACTTGTTAATGAACTTGGCACATGACAAATCCAACTATGTGTCAAGTGATATGGGTTCTCGAATTGGGACAAACGATCGACAGCTGCGTCTATTTAGATTAATTCTCACCAGATGCTTGAAGTCAACAGCCGGCAAAGAGGTGAACCAAGTTATACAGCCTGTTGTTTGTTAATCGTTGCCACGTTCATAAGGTTGCAAAAAAATGTTGACCATTTTTTGTACTGTGGAAAAAAAGAAAAATGTCCTCTCTGGATTGGGATAAAACTGACGCAAGGAAAATGCAGAAGAACTTGTTCATTTAAAAGATATGTAAAGTTCAGCGGGTTTGTTTCTGCCCTATCTTAGCAGGCCCACGAAGACAAGCTTTTTGCTTTGGGGAATGCATTTAATAAACTTCTCAGAAATAGCCATATAAGCCCCATTTAATTATTTCAGTGACGCACTTTCCACAATAAATCAACATTCATGGTTTTTGACAAAACAAAAATTGGGGTTCGCTCAAAATCATTAGCCGGCGTTTTTACGGTCAACGTCTCGTAATGTGTTGGTCACAGATTCCATACATCGCGTGTACACAGCTAAAAGGGACACTTCTGGTATAACCCTAACGTCACACCATAGATTACTAAAGCAATCTATGATCACACTCCCAATTTGTAGCAGACCATTAGCTGTGTCTTAAAAACAAAAAGTAGTGCGGCACTTAGTGGGTATGTATTTTTAGACAGCAAACCACTGGGAGGGTGTAATGAGCAATGTATTGTTGCAAGTTGACTTTCGCTCACAACTTTTTGACGCCCTGGCTGACGCATACTTATGTACCACGGATATGTGATTTACGTTTGAAACGTATTTAAAACATAGTTTGTGCTAATGCAACAGAAATAAGTTAAATCAACGGACCGTTGGCAGCGACGAATCATGGCAACATTATTGCAAATATCCAAGGTTAAATATCGGATAGACGAGAATTCCGACGAATGTGATTCACTGGCCAACCTGTATTTTTGCATGTACTGCTTATCTCTGCGATCAGCAGAAGTTTTACAACATGAGGTATGCCTTGAAATTTGTATATCAGCAAGGCTTATTGTTTGTGACAAATAAAAAAATTGTTGTCAGAGTATAAGCCATTGATGCTTTTGCTAAAATTAGGAGAACAAATGTTTGTTTATTTTCAGATTGATTCTCACTTTTGCCCTCAAACTTTGGATAGCCTTTCACCTGCAGAAGCACCATTAAAGCGGAACAAGTGTGCACATTTATACGCAAACTAATATCCTTGCTGTCATTTTTACTTACTATTAATAATGTTTTTTTTCTAGGTCCGCTAATTCTTGGCAATGTCCAGCATGTTTGCACCCCCTGTCTACTAGGGCCACAAACACAGCAATTCAAGCAGCAGATGATCCAACAAAATCCACTTCTAAAAAGGTATATTACCAGGCATGCACATTCTGCAGATGGTCATCACGTGGTATCGGGATGCCCGATAAGGATATTGGTAAGTAGGTTTAAAACCATAACAGTAAACTGTTAGTAATTTGTAGCAACACTTTAAAAATGAACTATATTCAATGATTTGTTATGCAAATATGTTATTTTTTTCAGTAAACGGGGCATGGATGGAAAAACCAAACCCAAATGTTCAAAGGGTTAGTATCATAATTATTTGCCAGTGCAGCCTCTTTTTATCAGTTGTTCATAATATTTTGCAGGTAAATCAGCTGCTTGAGTACTACAAGTATGTAGCTCAACAAGAGAAGTTTGATCAGGAAACAAAACGGTCAACCAAAAAGCGTGGTTACTTCGCTGTAGCCATGCAGGTAATGCCTGTACTTTTTGTTTATATAGTTGCTTCGTCTGTTTATTTTTTGTTTGGTTGCTTACACCTCTTGAATTTCCATTTTGGCTTATTTTTCTGTAGCTGAACAAATACGGTGGTGCAAGACTAGGAATAGGTGGAAAGAAGTCTTCTTCAATCACTCAAGTATCATCGAAATTGGGTGATGGTCCAACTCTTAAAGAAGTTGCCATTGAACCTTCAAAAACCTATGCCCTAGAAGATTTGGAACCACTGCCAGAAGATGTTTATCATGAAGTAGTAAATTTTGCAAAAGGTACAACTAATCACAGCCTTTTATAGATGCAAAATTCATAGAAAGCAGAATTATTTTTTACTTTCAATGTTTTTTAAACGTCATGTAACATGCAAATAACTGTTAAAACTTAAACTGAAAATTGCAATAAAATAAGTTTACAATACACAAGCTAGTGTTCTACTGTCTCTCTTATTATATAAAGTTAAGCCTTAAAATAGAGAAAAAATATCAAATAATTATTTTTCCCAACATTATTAATTTTGGCGTGGTCAAAGCTGTGATTGAGCGTTTCTTTTGCAAAATGACAACTCATATAAAAAACTTAAACTTTTACAGTTTCTTCCACAACCCAAAGACACAGTCAGCCTGAACATCAGCCAGAAAGTGTAAAAGATTTTTGGCCTCAAAAAACTCGCATGTTTATTAAGCAATCCCTGCGATGCAAGGTTAGTTGCATAAAATATCATTTTTGTTCAAACTCTTTGCTGAACAAACTCTTATCAGGGATGTGACCACAATATCATTAAGCCCGAATACAATGCTTCATCTATAAAGTTCAAAATTCATCTTGTTGCTGTGTAAGTATTTAGTTTCTACTTTGACCAAATTTTTGCTGTTTGCTTATCAGTGCATATGAATTTGGCAGAAACCATATTCCTGAGATCCGGATTAACAAAGTTCCAAAACTAGTTCCTGGTGAATCGTGTAAAATCACATTGACTCTCGTTAACCCAACTGAACATGTGTTACATGTCACGCTGCTACCACACATTGAGGAAGAACAAACCAAAAAAGGAAACTGCGAGGTGGGTAAAATGCTTTGCAATTATTCTCTTTTCTACAGGCTTTAATTGGGATTTTTACCAATAAATGTGTGACAGAACAGCAAGCAACTTCAAGTAATAGATTCAGTCATGGCAGTGTGGAATTGGTTTTGTTTAAATCACAATTTAATTCGGTATGGTCTGTTAACTGTTTAGATCAGTGGTCGGCAAACTGTGGGCCGCATAGAACTTTTTAGTGGGACATGCAAACCTGACTATGTGGGCCATGTGGGTGTATGGGAGCTGGAGTCATACACCATGCACCAGCTGCAAACGTTGATTATTTGACATAACAGATAATTATGATGGAACAAAAATTAATTTTTTAACATGATAAAAAGAATTGTTACGTAACAAATCAATTAATGATCAGGCAACGTCTGGAACACATGAATAGAGTGATGTAATGTGTACTCAACATGAATTTAATTGGTAAATTTTAATGAAGAGAAATGTGGTTTTATACGCAAAAAAGGTTGGCTAATGTCAAGAGACACTTCAAATGCAATTTTATGGAACAAACTTGTCTCAGTTATTTCGTAATAGTGTGTACGGAACATTTTATGCTGTGGCCTCTAGTTAAGAATAAATGAAGAATTCCTCGGATTAAAAGTTTGCCGACCACTGGTTTAGATTGACTGCAAACCCCAGTAGTGTCTGCTAGTTTATTTGTGAAAAGCCTGGTTTGAAAAGAACATACAAAAACCAGTTGTGAAATCATGTTCATAGGTAAACATAATGTTTGAATTTGTTGTTTACTAATCGTTGCCACATACGTAAGGTTACAAAACGTTTTTGACAACTTGCCCTTTGCATAAAGGGAAAAATGAAGTGTTTTTGGATTGGCATGTAACTAACACAGGTTAAACCAAAATGCAAAAGAACCTGGTTAATTAGAGTGGTCTTGTTTCCATCACTCTTGGGCCCCCACGAAAACAAGCTTTCTGCTTTTGGGAATGCATTTGAGAAGCTAAAAATATCCATAAAAATTTAGTTTGTTATGGTCTGTTAATAGTGTCTGCTAGTCCCATAACATTTTAATTTTTGATTAAGGTCATTATTGTTCCCCCTTTTCTAAATCAAACAAATAGTGTCTTCTTTTCTCTCTAGTTTAAACTTTCACAGCTGACAGATATGGTCATGGTGGTGTGTCATAAGTTTAACTTGACCCCACAGTCCTAGCAGTTACCCTACTAGCCACAAATGAAGACTTTCTGAATAAGGTAATAAAGGGTCCCTCCCAAAATATTGTTATTTGCCACATATTGTTATTACTTTTTGTCTGTCTAATTCCAGTTTGTTGCTCTGTTTTGGTAAAACATTCTTTAAATTTCCACACATTTACATGAAGGTTGTGGAATGTAACTTTTGACTCCAGTTTGACTCCACCCATTAGGTAACTCACAGGCCTCAAAAATGTAAAACAAAAGAACAACTTCGGTGATTACACCAAAAAAGTTACTTAAATGTTGACTACGATGTAAATTGACAGTACATAAAGGGAGTGATTGACAGGTTTATGCCCCAAGCAGAGTGTACAGTTGTTGATATAACACTACTTTCTACAAACCATTATTTATTTGGGGTTGCCAGACAAAAATTTTAAGCTGTAATTATGCAGCAGTAACCTTTATATTTGCTACAATTAAGATGTAGAAAATGGCGCTTTACAATAACTTCATTGATGTTTCATTATTAGTCCTGTTACTTTGCTGCCATGTAGAGTAGGTCAGTACAATGCCTTGAAAATGTCCTTAAAGTTCTAATGCACTGGAGTGATTAAAAGTTACAAATAATTTGTTTAAATTTAGCAATTGTACCTACTGCTTTTTAATAATTTTGTTTTGAATTTAAAAAAGGACCATGATTTTCAGTGTGGGACCCATGCACAAATAAAAGTAGGGACCTGCTTGAACGTATGGAATGTATTTATTTGTTGCATATCCAATGCAATCTTCTAGCCTTAATAAACTACTGGGTCATTATGGTTTAGTGGATAAGATAAACTTGGACAAAATTGACCTAAATTGCTAATTAGTTAGATATTAGAAATGTTACAAGAACAGTTGTGATATCACAAATGAGCTTTGCGACTTTGACATTTTTTATGTGCATGGCTCATACAGTGAGGTACTTAGCTGAGATGTAATGTTAAACTATACTTGTGCATTCACAAGAACTGTTAGACTTGCAACTGACTATCCAGATAATCACATTGTAAAATGCTTTGCGGCCTTCCAGTAAGAGCCTTTTGGTATGTGCTATGCTAGCCTGTGCAAGTAGACAAATGAATAAATAATGCCCAAATAAGACAAAAATTGAATAGGCTGTAGATTGGGTCATTGTGGTACAGTCTGCTGAACTTGGTTTTGGTCTGCGCTTTGGGAAAGGTCGCAAACCCCTGGTCTAACGGCTTGGTTGCTAAATCCCTGTGGTCAAATTTACAATAAAAGAGTCATTTGTTATATTTACAGGTAGAACTACCAACAAGTGACCTTGTTCTATTTAAGTATGACGAAGCTGCTGAATTTATAGCACCAGAAGGGGGACAAGCTCAAATTGAAGATGACCCTGAGTAAAACCTGACAATAAAAGCATTCTTTTTTGAAAAAGTAAAAGTAACTTTATGTTGCAGGGTAATTGCATATCGTCGGGGCAACAGGATAGGATTCTATGTCCAGTGCACACCAGACAAAGACCTACAACATGGTGATGACGTTTGGATGACGTTTCAGTACAAACATGAGCATTTTGGCAACACTGCAATTGTGGCGCTGTTGAAAGGTGATAAGCAACAGGGCGAGCCAGAAGCGGATTGGTTAAAACAAACTGTGTTTGTGAATGTCGGAAAGATATAATCTTCCTAAAATCATTGCATGCCTTCATTGTACTGACTGCTATCAAATTCCTGTTGTGCTGCTTGCAGAGATTTTGTATTCAAATAAACACTACATGTTGCACTGAACATACCTTGCAAATTTAAAACAATTGTAAGATGGCCTGCAGTAACATGGGTAGAATGGTGAAAACTAGCTAGCCATGACATCTGTCTCTGCAGTGTATAACAAATTATTTTTTACATTTTAATGTTTGAAGTGCAGTGCAATTAGTGGTATATGTATTTACAGCAAACTCATAAAAAAGTACAGTGTACAACGATAAGTTACACAGCCACCAAATATAGGCAAAACAACATGCATTTTTATAGTAATAATATCAGATGTAAACTAGATTTCTGACCCTTAACGCTAAAATGTTTGAACCAGTTAACATTCCACAGTCATTCCAAGGTTTTTATCAAAATAGTCACGAACTACAGTAAAAACTTCCTGATGTACACTTGCGCTACCCTGAATCAAAGCCACCAACATAATTGCATCTTGTGGGTTGAAGGAGGCCACAACATTTTGAATTTTATCAGCAAGTTCCTGTTGCCTGTGTGCTGGCAGCTCTTTTATGACAGTTATCAAAGGTTTGAAGTCTTTGGAAGTCGTTGCACCCAAAATTGACCCCACAGTTCCACCTGTAAAACACAATTTGTAAGGCTGATATGTTTTATTCTAAACATAAACATCAGCGTTATAGTTATTGCTAACATTTCAAACATAACATTTACTTGGTTTTGTAACTTTAGTACAGTACTACAAATTGCTGCACCTATTGCCATCCCAGCAGGTCCACCCAGAAGTGCACCGACCACAGCCCCACCACCAGCTAATGCACCACCTCTCAGAGCCTGGGTAACCGAAACCCGGATATTTTCCTCCCTAGCAATGGTGCTAAGTGCATCCATGATTTGTGCAACTGGCAGAGGCATTTTCAATACACTAGCAGCTGACTCTGTATATAACTGGAAAGAACCACAGAAAAACAATACCTGTAATGGTGTAGGTGTTTATTCAGTTTGGGTGTTAAAAAGTACCACGTTTTTGGGTGTTAAAAAGTACCACGTTGCCTGGTTAGGCCCAGACCATAAAGAGTGCCCTCAGTCAAGCGAAAGTCAGATTAGCAGGTCATATATAACTCCTTACAATGGTGGAAATGAAATAAAATTAGGAGCAAATAATTTTTGAGAAAGGACTGCTTGCAAAGTTGCAAGGGGCTTAAATTGTCACTACTAAACAAAAACAATATATTTTTTGACATGACACAAAAAACGGTAAACCCAACGTTTGAAATTACAAAGCAGCCCTCGTCATATTCAAGTGTCAAACAACTGAATTAGTGTAAATTGGTTCCTCTTTCTCTCGCAGTCATCAAAACGAAAAGGAACCGAAATTGCATGCTGCATTCGTCATGTGGGGACTCTCCCTAGTATGATAAAGTTACTGCAATCAACTTTCAAACAGGCGATACAAAAATTTTGGAGGCCTATGCTGTTGTTTTCAGAATTTGAATTTGCCTGCTTTAAGTGTTCCACACAATGCAACAATAAAAACGATTGCCACAACCGAAATAACAAGAAATATGGAATAATCCACAGCATCGTACAGTTGTTTCCAATCGTCATCCACCACAAATAGTCTGTGGCTTATCGCAAGCGAACCATTTACAAAACAGCTGTAGTATCCGGCATGGTGGTCCTGCACAACAAAACAATATTAGATGTTTATTCAGTTATTAGTGCTTCCGAATAGCAGGTTTAGTTTAAACCTACAAATAGTTTTTAGAGCATGATAGGCTACATGATGGTATGTTTATATAGCTAGCATCGATATTCGTCAGGGTGAGTTTACAAGCAGCAGTATTAGGTAACAGCCTTCTGTATGACCCGCTTTAACAAAAATACTCGTTAAGGTCAGCCTTTTCCAACCATTTGCGAATGCACCGGTTTATGTTTTAAATGTGAGGGATCATCGCTGGCCCTCATGATTCGAATGGAAATGAAATAGCCTGGTGTTTTCTACTCTAACGTCTTACCATAATTTTTTGTATGTGGAGATTATCTTCAACGTTGATTAAGCATCCTTTAATGCGCTTGTGGCGTGACAATGCCCACGTTTGACCAACTTCATCCGGTTCGTCGAATTGCCACGCGACAGGGAGGGTAGGCGACGCCCCAGAACAGCGAAGTATAATGTCGTCAGACCTTAAACCCCGAGCTACTTCTCTATTAGCGGGTTTCGGCATCTTGGGCTCGCTGCCTGTTGATGTTTTGATGGAAATTTTANCGCCCCAGAACAGCGAAGTATAATGTCGTCAGACCTTAAACCCCGAGCTACTTCTCTATTAGCGGGTTTCGGCATCTTGGGCTCGCTGCCTGTTGATGTTTTGATGGAAATTTTATAATGTATGTTACAGACAGCACCAACAGAGCAGAAGGCAAAAACAAATCTAAAAAAAACACCGACCAGATGTTGCTTTGACGAGCACGTATTTCTTTGTGTTTCTTGGACATCTCGCTTTGCAGCGCTGAACCGTCATGTAGTTTGGAAATGCGGTAAGTCTCTCCCGCTTGTCGATCGGCAACAGCGGTGACTTACATGGCAAGCGATTTCCCTGCAACCCCCGGGGTAGGTTGGCACTCGTGTAGCAGAAACCTGTGTATTTCCCCAAAAAATTCTTGTTGTGTGAAAGTCCTTTGGCGTAATGCTACATTAACATTTTTCTCTAACATTCGGTAAAGCGTTTCTTACCGAGATTTTCCTCTAACATTCGGTAAAGCGTTTCTTACCGTATTTTCTTCTTTCCCCAAAGAATATTCCACATCTATCACAGGCTTGCCACTCAGTCCAATGCCACACCAACCAGTCCAAGCCGTACAGACCCTGCTGTTGTGACGGTACGCCGCCTTTATCCTCCAGCACCATCTCCAAAGATTTTACTTCGGCCACGTTAATGTGATACGCTCCCATACGCACGAGACTAAGTTTGTCGTATTGAATAGCCCTAAGAAAACAAATATCTGATCGATCTAACTCGCTGAGTTTTAAAACTATTTCTTGAAACCTCTTACCTAGGAACATGCAATTTGTTGCAAAAGTACAAACCGGAATCTGCAACTTTGGCGTTTTTGATGACAATATATGATTTGTTACTGGCAATAATTTCAACAACCGACCTGGGTCTTGCGATAACTCGGCCCTGGTAGGAGAAACCACTAACTTTTTATTTTGTAACAACTCTCTTTAGAGCATAATCTCACCCGCAAATCTATGAGTTCAGAAATACCACCGATTAAAGTCGCCTGGTCGCATGAGCATATTTCAATATCCATTGCATCTCCATCACAAAGGACTTGTCTTCCAGTTGGAATATTTTTCAACTGTATAACGATGCGGTTTTAGTCATACATTGGGACAATAAAATACACAGCTCTTGTTTAAAATGGTTTACCACCAGTTTTTGCTACAATTAATAGTCATTACAAAGGCCTACCTCAAAGTGCGGATAGCAGGGCCGTGAACGAAATCGCAGCTCACCACATGTGCATTTCGTCCAGGTGCCCCAGGTTCCCCAGTTACCCCTAAAGGCTGTGCTTGCGCATGGACAAAAGCCCCACTTTTCGTCAGCATCTACATCGTACGTGGTTCCACACCAGCATCTGCCACTTGGGCGATGGTCGGTTGTACATTCTTTGTACACGTTACCTGAAGCGATGTTTAAATTCAATGGCTAATGTCCTACATCAGCTGTAACAACTTTTGGCAGAACCTTTATACTTAAACGGAAAATTACAATAGTCGCCAGGTGATGTGCCATATTCCGCCAACAAACGAACTCCTGGTGTAGGAAAGGCACATGGACAAAATCCCCATTTTTCATCTACCGCAAAATCAGAACTTGTGGAACACCTGTCAATGGCAAGGATTTTTTATTGTTTACAAATAGAAATGTAGGCAAAAACATTGTGTAAAAGGATTAGACTAACAATGGTAAAGCACCTACTACCGTTATTTTGCATATTTCAAAGTTTTGCACAAATTTGTGTGTTGGCGAGTCATATGTGACAGCAATTGGAAATTCATTGATTGTAGTAAATATTTTCACATACCAGCAAAGTACAAATAATGTACACAGTTCTAGTTGCAAATGTTACTCGATTTTGCTGTAAAAAAACGATTTTGCTTGTTAACATATGCCTGTACCGGTCGTTGCACAAAAGAAAAGTAAACGAAATACCAGCAACTGGCATCCTCCCTTCCCGAGTCCAGACAAGTAAAATGATAATTAGTCTTGTTGAACTTATCCTTGACCGTAAATGGAAATGTACAACTTGCCCCCTCAGCATTTCCACTCTGAGAAGCAATCTTGTCTATTTCTGGACAACAAAATCAACTAGGTTGCCTTAATTGTAAAAGAAGCGGTAATACAAAACGTACCTTTCAGATCCCTTAGCCCTTGTTCCTTGTGCGATGCGTATGCCACGATTCTTTGTGGACTGCTATCGTTTGCAATGGTCCACACCGTAAGCTCCTGGTCTAGCTTGTACTTGCTATAACTAGAAACAGTTGCCGCGCTTTCACAAAGACATGGTAAGATTACGTCTTGGCCTGCGAACACATTGCGGTGCTGCAATCGAGAATTAAAGTCGCAAGTGCCTGAGATTTGAAAAACGCTAAGGTAGAAAATAATTGCCGAATGCGGCAACTTGCTATTTTCCATTTTTTTGTCTCTGCTTGTCTCAAACAACCATTTTTAACAACAGCTTTGCGGTGACGAAATAAACGCCATTGTTCTCATCCGCGTGGTGGCGATGCGGTGTAAACGCTTACCAACTTTTTTCTGTGGAATTTTTTGTTTTAATTCTTTTCGCCAGTAGCATTTTCAGAGTTTGGCAGTGCGGTTCGTAGACAGGTTGGTTGTTTTGAAGGTTTGAGGTTGTTCGCGTGTTTCTTTTTTTTTTCAACAGCAAAACTGAAATTTAGTAGGTTAAAAAACTAGTTGTAGGTTTTGTATAGATTGTTTCTAAGAACCTGCTTTAATAGATTTTTTATTGCTGTTCTATCTTGAAAAGTTTACTGCAGCCTCTGTATCTTCTTAGTGTCAGAACAAACAACACAATTTAGTGCTGGCTGATGTATTAAAGGCATGCACTTTTTGTCACGTTGTTGTTTCATTGAATACTTCATTTTTTTAAACAGTAAATTGCTTGTATTGACAATCTTATAATCTTGTATTTCACAAACTTTGTTCTTTGAGGTACAGATTGTTATGGTATAATGTCGTAGTTCATTTAAATTTAAAGCAAGCAGACAATTTGCAGGAATATTGCAATCAATTTTTGGATGTATGAACAGGGGAAAGTATGGGCGAATCTTGCAGAGAACTTCCTTTGCCTTCCGGATGGGAGGAAGCTTACGATTTTGATAATCGTGTGTTCTACATAGATCATAACACACAAAGGACTTCTTGGATAGATCCGAGGGACCGCCTAACAAAGCCTCATACTTTTGCTGACTGCATAAGCACAGGTATGATGTAATCTACCAAAAGTTTTTTTATTGAAAGTATGTTGTCTGTATCATCACAAAAAGAAGTACAAGTAGTTAAGAACTGCACAAGAAAATAACTTTAAGTATTAAGTTAGTTTTGTTTTTGTGGGAGCTTGGGTTGGTATCCTATTCAAAAATTACCTGCAGCCACAGGGTGATTCAATAGTGTTAGAACCTACACCAGACACATAATATTCCTTGTCCACTAAAAGTACACTGCCTTATCAACTTTTCAGAATTACCAATTGGATGGGAAGAATACAGAGATGATGAGTTTGGAATTTACTACATTGATCATCTAAATCGTAAGTTATGCACCTTCATGTTTTTGTTTTTACACATGTGCTCCTTAATGCTTGCCTACAACTATAGGTAAAAAATCTGTGTTTGGAAAACACCTGTTACTGAGTGCAATGTATGTAGTCCAAGTAAAAATTATTGTTGAAAATGTGTTGTAACTATTTCAGAGGTTAACCAAAGGGAAGACCCACGAGTGGTATGGAGAACAACGCAGCAAGACATGCTGGAAGATTACCTTAATCTTGCTGTAACTGAAATTCAGGTAAATAGTACCAAGGCAACTTACTGTTTGCTGGGACTTATGTTATAAAAGTAGTGTTTCAACATACATATTTTTTGTAAATAGTATATGTGTGATTTGGTTTGTTTTTATTTATTTACACTTGTTTGTTACATTGTTTTTATATCTGTGTTATACTGAAGGCCGTCAACAATCTCTTAGTTTTTTTTCTTCATCTGGACTCGACAAATACCTGTTATACTTTTTTGTGTTCAGTAATATGTATGTACTGTCTGCTGTACACATGTAAATTTAAGCCACACCCACTCTGCAGATGGTGATTGTTGGCTGGCTTGGTCTGTAGGGTAGGACAAGTGTTATAAGAGCTGTATTATGACCAAACACCTCCTTGCACAGTATTAGAAATGGGGTACAACAATTAAAGAATCTTACCACTCTATGTGGTGGCCAGCTTCCCGATCGCTTAGTCAAGTGGACCTGAAAAAATGTTAAGCTGCTTAAAGCACCCTTACAAGTGCAATATCATTCAACAAACTCACATCCAGTTTTTCTATCCTTTATGATCTAAAATGAGTCTGCATATCAGATTCCTCTGTTAAAAACAACCTTTAGGAACTTTAAAACAGTTTATAAATAAATGTTACCATCACCAAATTTTAGGACAACTCAGTAAAGTGATATGTGGTATCATACATGTTATCTTGTGGTCAAGTGGTGAACCATAGCTCTTCTCCCCTACTCCGAAGTGTTATTGTGGTTGATTGGCATGATTTCTTTTTCCCATGCATACATTGTTTTTTTTTGTTCATGGTCTTCTTCAACATGACACAGTAGAGCATTTTTTGTATCACCACTCAACTTCAGACCACTTTTGCATCCCTAGCAGGCAGGACGGTTTTCTAATTTTGCTTCCCAAAGTCGTGGTTTAGCCTGGAGCGTTGGTCGTCTGTTAAATTCTTGAGTATGCGACTGGTCGAAAGCTATGTCTGCATGAAAGTCAAAATATAACACGTTATGTAATTGCCAGTCAGAAACTGATGTTCATCAAATCACATTGAAACTTAGCCATGGAACAATAGCGGTTACACGTAGGACTGCCGATTTTCGTGCGATTTATTTCTTGCATTTTTAGGTTATTAAAGATCTAAATATTATGTTTCTTTACCATTTATGCTGTATCAAGCTTTGTTTAGCTTGGCCGATGCTGTGCGGTTGTATGTGGACCGAGTTACGATTTGTGCTCGGTCAAGCGGATCGCCTTTGTGTTTTAAATTCCAGTCCGCTTGTTTGACTCTCAGTAAAGCGTCCCATAGTCATTACATCACCAGTTTCCAGTCCTTGAAAGGGCATTGGCAGAACGGCGACTTTCGGGTATTTCGTCGGGGTGGGCATGATTCAATTATAAGTCGTTCCATTGTTCCATAAACAACGGCCTACGAAACCTCGTGACCTCTCGATTCCAATTGCCACACCCTTTACGCCCGAACGGGCTTCGCACGGGCACAGTGTATTCGCACGACGTTGGGTGCGGTATAAAAGTTAAACATGAGCCAGAAATACTTATGACGTGACGTGTTTGGTTTACCTACTTTCATTGTGTGCGTGTAGGTCGTCGAGTTCCCCGTGGAATGAGATGTCAGGGGCTGGCTTTTTAGTAAATTCCAACCAATTGTTGTCGGGAACTGAGTGTCTGCTGTTGGTAATCCACATTTTTGACAAAGCTGTTGACTTTGGACAAGTGCATTTCGTTTGCCGGATATTTACACTCCGTTCATTACTTTTATTTTTCTGTCATGTCTTTATTTGAATAGGGTGGGATGCTGATTTAAAGTAACTGCAATGATCCAGTTTTGGTTGGTCATTTGGCTGTAAAACGTTTACACAATCTGGCTTCTTATCTTGGCACGTTTTTCGCCTACAACCACTGTCCATCAACCGTTATCTAGAGGTAATTTAATCAGGTGCCTACCGAACCCAATTTACTGGAGTTTCAATGATAGCATCATGAAAAGTTGCGGGATCTGAGAGATGCGGCGCTGACCAAACCTATTGACTGTGACTCAATATGAATCATTTATACAGTGCGAACAGTCGCACAGTCTGGTCCAGGCGCGCTGCAGGAAACCCTTATCGCGAAATAATGCCTGCGCAAATGGATCGGCGAAACCGCAGAAGNTTTTTTTTTGTTCATGGTCTTCTTCAACATGACACAGTAGAGCATTTTTTGTATCACCACTCAACTTCAGACCACTTTTGCATCCCTAGCAGGCAGGACGGTTTTCTAATTTTGCTTCCCAAAGTCGTGGTTTAGCCTGGAGCGTTGGTCGTCTGTTAAATTCTTGAGTATGCGACTGGTCGAAAGCTATGTCTGCATGAAAGCCAAAATATAACACGTTATGTAATTGCCAGTCAGAAACTGATGTTCATCAAATCACATTGAAACTTAGCCATGGAACAATAGCGGTTACACGTAGGACTGCCGATTTTCGTGCGATTTATTTCTTGCATTTTTAGGTTATTAAAGATCTAAATATTATGTTTCTTTACCATTTATGCTGTATCAAGCTTTGTTTAGCTTGGCCGATGCTGTGCGGTTGTATGTGGACCGAGTTACGATTTGTGCTCGGTCAAGCGGATCGCCTTTGTGTTTTAAATTCCAGTCCGCTTGTTTGACTCTCAGTAAAGCGTCCCATAGTCATTACATCACCAGTTTCCAGTCCTTGAAAGGGCATTGGCAGAACGGCGACTTTCGGGTATTTCGTCGGGGTGGGCATGATTCAATTATAAGTCGTTCCATTGTTCCATAAACAACGGCCTACGAAACCTCGTGACCTCTCGATTCCAATTGCCACACCCTTTACGCCCGAACGGGCTTCGCACGGGCACAGTGTATTCGCACGACGTTGGGTGCGGTATAAAAGTTAAACATGAGCCAGAAATACTTATGACGTGACGTGTTTGGTTTACCTACTTTCATTGTGTGCGTGTAGGTCGTCGAGTTCCCCGTGGAATGAGATGTCAGGGGCTGGCATTTTAGTAAATTCCAACCAATTGTTGTCGGGAACTGAGTGTCTGCTGTTGGTAATCCACATTTTTGACAAAGCTGTTGACTTTGGACAAGTGCATTTCGTTTGCCGGATATTTACACTCCGTTCATTACTTTTATTTTTCTGTCATGTCTTTATTTGAATAGGGTGGGATGCTGATTTAAAGTAACTGCAATGATCCAGTTTTGGTTGGTCATTTGGCTGTAAAACGTTTACACAATCTGGCTTCTTATCTTGGCACGTTTTTCGCCTACAACCACTGTCCATCAACCGTTATCTAGAGGTAATTTAATCAGGTGCCTACCGAACCCAATTTACTGGAGTTTCAATGATAGCATCATGAAAAGTTGCGGGATCTGAGAGATGCGGCGCTGACCAAACCTATTGACTGTGACTCAATATGAATCATTTATACAGTGCGAACAGTCGCACAGTCTGGTCCAGGCGCGCTGCAGGAAACCCTTATCGCGAAATAATGCCTGCGCAAATGGATCGGCGAAACCGCAGAAGCTGGCGAAAGGGAGAATCTTCACTGGCGATTGTTAATTTCGTTGCCCGACACCGCGGTTGCTACTTTACTTGTGACGTCATTTAGTTCAGATTTCGCCTGCGCCCCTAGCTCCTTGTACGGTTGTGGTGAAACAATGCCCAGTATAGAACTCTTTGTTAGTTGTCGCGTTTGGTCGATCTTCCACGTAATCTAATACATGTTGCTCCCAAACTTCAGAGTGTCAAAACGGCGACGCGCTGGCTCGGTTTAAAGGATGAATGAAACAATGAAAATAGTTGGCAAGTTTGTGGTTTTTGTCACGCAAACACGCTTCATACACAGGCCAACCGTCGGTGCACTTTGATATGAAAGGCCCTTTGAGATCATCCCTCCCGCATTTAAAATGTCCACAACTCTCTTGTATATCCGTGTGCGAATATAGATGTTCCTATGACCTGACCGTCATATGTCATAACTTTCTGGCATTGTGACTGCTTGGTTCTCACGAGCTTGTGTTTCATTCTCTAGAAGGGTCAGCTAATGTGTATTGTAAATGTGCAAAACACACAACTTGGTGTTATGTCCATGGTACCAAACAGCAAGGACCCCTTAGTGACGCCAAATCAAACACATTATGAATATGCCCATTGGCTTTGGGATTTTAAAAACACAGCAGTTTCACGTATGCCGTGCACACTT
>QXVZ01027906.1:0-16730 GCA_008931825.1 Phallusia fumigata
TTCCCGTAGCGAAATATCCATTGCACTTGTCAGAGATTGCAGATAACTCATTTTCTCAGTTGGACCTGAAAATTCAATCCAGCAATTAATGCAGAGTTGGATAAAATATTGTGCATGGCATGGTTACGAGAGGAAAATCAAATAAACACAACTTTGCTTTTAGCAACTAAATACATCACATCAAATGATAAACATGAAAATGATGTGTCGGTTTTAGGTAGGCCTGCCATAAGCATGTTGTTTTATAAAAATAAACCGAATACACTTTGCTGTATACACACGAGTTTAGGAGTTTCAGTTTTACAAAAATTCACAACATTATGCATTAATGCTACAATCACATGTTTAATTTAAAAAACACCAATGACTACCGAATTTAGTTGGTGGGTCATCGGGCTTGAAGACAAAATGTGCATTTCGCTTGTGTGTTAGAATTGATACGACTGGTTTGATTTCATGTCGACAAATCCGTCTCAAAATTCCGGCTGATATTTTCGCCAAGTTTCCAGCCATATTATTCTTCGGATCAGTTCTGTTTTTCACAAATGTTAGGTTGATTCGCTAGACGTTTACTGGCCCCAAATAAATTAAATTTAATGTTCCTAAAATCGCGTTTTTTACGAGAAATAATTTGCGAATTTTCCTGTTACTGCAAAACGCTCTACCATTGTGCACTCGAGCATGCAATGTAGACACGTGACCTAAACTCGGTGATGCAAAACGTATTTATATTTTTGGTGTTAAAAAATGAAATAAAATTTAAAAACAGTCATTGCGTGTTAGGTTTTTCCACGGATAAAATTCTCACATTCTTTTTTTAAAAAAACACCGTAATTAACCGTTTATGTGCAAAAAATTGATTTTACAACATTGCACATGCGAGAAAAACAAAATGGACAGATTTTTTTAAGTTGCAATCCTAAACTTGCAAGAAAACTTTGTAGGACGTGGGGAAATCCGCTTCGTAACCTCACACGACCAGAAAAACCTCACAAGAATAGATAAACGTCACTAGATGTGGCAGTAGGTGTTTGTTGTTACGTTTCCAAACATTGAGTCATACTGATGTATCTTCCTTAAAGGTTCCGATGCACTCAATGCATCTGNGATAAAATTCTCACATTCTTTTTTTAAAAAAACACCGTAATTAACCGTTTATGTGCAAAAAATTGATTTTACAACATTGCACATGCGAGAAAAACAAAATGGACAGATTTTTTTAAGTTGCAATCCTAAACTTGCAAGAAAACTTTGTAGGACGTGGGGAAATCCGCTTCGTAACCTCACACGACCAGAAAAACCTCACAAGAATAGATAAACGTCACTAGATGTGGCAGTAGGTGTTTGTTGTTACGTTTCCAAACATTGAGTCATACTGATGTATCTTCCTTAAAGGTTCCGATGCACTCAATGCATCTGACGTTTGTCTGTTGAGCAAAGTTGTTATCTGTTGCTGAATCAGTCGAACACATAGCCTTGCAGTCCAGCTTAAACACGAAGTTATATCTTACTGTGTGGGTAAAGTCAAATTTTTGTGCAGGTAAAGTTAGGTAGACATGAATTAAAGGAATTTCAGTTTTGTGTTCAAATAATCAGAAAACTTATTGAAATTGATGTTAATGACACAAAAAATATAAAACGCAGTTCTCAGACAGCACAGAAATCGTAAATTTGTGTCAGAAGCTGTTGCAAGGTTAAAAATCCCGTAGTAACACATGAAAAATACAAAAGCACCCTTCTTCAGTTTTGGATGTTAGCTTTCATTTGGATTTTACAACAGCTGTCTTAGTATAAACGAAACATGCAGTATGCTAATGCAAGTGAAATGAACCGGATTTGCTTGTCGGAAATTTCTGAATGATTTTTTTGTTTTCCGTCTTGTCGCAAACGCTTTGTTTTTCTTGTTGTCCGCCCATTTGTATAAACCGGCAACAGAAATATTCCCCTATAATGCGTAACCCGAAAATATTACAAAACGTTGACTAAAACTTTTGCCCATATTTCCATTTCGTCCAGACTTTTCAAAAGTAGCAGAGTTTACAAATAACAAAGAAATAAATGTGAATAACAATACCGGATTTGATCAGAGGTTAACATTCCCGACAAACAACTTGATGTTTTGATGAACTGTCCAGCAATGTTAAACAAACAAGTTGTCTGTGATCTTCTTGTGACGTGTCTATTGGCTGTTTTTATTCAAACAGGTTGGTGTGAGTCACAAAAAGGCTGTGTGACGTGACAGCATACGTTTGTTACGACAGCGGTTGCTTAAAACATTTGCATATCTTCCCTTATATGAAGGATTGACTCATATTTCGCAAACCCACATTGCAATGTTGACACAAAAATAATTTAATCACTTTTCAGGCTTCTACACAGTCAATAATTAAAAAAAAGTGTTAATAAGAAGATACAAGACTGTTTGTCGTTCAACCAGTGTAAAACCTCATAAAAAGTACAAGTTTTTTTTGTTAATAAACTTGTAATTTTTGATGACGTTTCGCCCACCAGAACGATGGGCTTCTTCAGAGCAATAAAGCGGAATCGTTGTCAGCACATAAAGATTACGACAAAACGCAGTGGGATACCAAACCAGTAGTGTAACGATCAATGGATTTTTCGGGAGACAAAGGAGGCGCCAAAATAACAGTTCATAACTATTGTTCTATGGTGGTTAAAGTAGTTGGGCGTAAGATGTCACGGAAAGCGGGGTGCATTTATTTCTCTGAAAAAGCCCATTGTTCTGGCGAAACGTCGGCAAAAATAAGCTTTTAAACATAACCTAAAAAGTCTATTCACTGTAGATGCGAAGACTGGTAAAACATCAACATCATCAGATCAAACGCAAGAAAACCAGAACAAGTTAACCAGCTCGTATAAAACCTACAGCAGGATATATACCGAGTCGACAACCGGTAAATATGAAGGTAAACCTTAAATAACTTGTCAAGCAAACTAATCAAACAGTTAAGTTGGCCTATTTACCCACCTAAGCACATGTAAAGTTAGTTTTTTGAATGACTAAAACTTTAAACACTTTGTTTCAGAAACATCTGATTCAAACGCAATAGATCCTGACGGAATTTATAAAGTCATCGTTTTTATATCAGTTGTGTTTCTGTTGTTCATAATTCTCATTGTCTGCTACTACTTGAAAAGATTGTGAGTATTTTTGCCTCTAAACGTAACGTAGTTTGTAACCTAGATACAGTTATTTTTATAATACCATGGAATTTTGCTTTACAATGGGCAAATGGTTTAGGGTTGGAAATTCCTTGATATCATTTGTATGTAATTGCATCGTATGTTTTGTTTGAAGGAAATGGTTTTGCTTCGGGAAATCCCCTCCAACAACAAACGGAAACAATTCATTTCGTCACGCCCCGTTGGACACCGGTTAGTTTTCAAGGAAAATCTCTGCTGTCATTTATCAGATTTTCAGGGTTTTATCAAATTATCTGATCCTTTAAACTTGAAACGGCAACCTCAATTAATCCGGAGCCAATATTCCTGTAGGTTCCACATTTTTGCACAAATTATTTTTAATCCTCAGGTCCTTCTGCCGGCTCCGTCAGTTCAACTGATCCACCAGCGAAACCTCCTGCCAAACAACCAGCGGCGCGGAACCTCGTGATCAACATCAAGAAAGAGCGGGAATTAAGAACCACTGGAAATAACGCGACGGAGCGCGAGAAAAATCAGCAACCACGTGTTGATTACGAAGAAATCAGCGTCAAAAACCTTATTGCGTCACATCCGGAACCAGAATTTGATGACCTGCCGGAAGTGACGTCATCAATAAAGCTGGATGACGGATCGAAGAAGAGAGAAGTTGTGAAGAAGGTGATCATCGACGATGTGAGTGAGAACCCAAAGACACCGATCAAGTCTCAGTATTCCACCGTGCTCGACGCTGTCACACCGAAACGAAAGGAATCTCGCCATAATTATCACCAAGTCTTCACCTACCCAACTCCTTACTCGAGTCTTCAAGATATCAGGGAGGCACAACTTAAACGCACCAGCAACTACGATTCCCTGCAGCTCGGAAAAACTTTCGCAAACCCTTACTCCCCGGCAAGTAACGTCACTCAGGCGTTCAAGTTCGAACTTGATCCCGCCGGGATTCGATCCATGAGTCAGGGGGACGGACAGAGTCCAAAACGGCAAAACATGGAACTAAGAGCCAAACGAATGTCAAGGACATTGGATCGACCTTCAATCCGTGGTAATAGAATTGTGTATGACATTCCAATGACCTCTGCGCGGAAAGAGGTCGCTGTGGAACGAAATTCCGCGTCGTCAGGCTTTTCTGCAAGTCATGATGACGAAGGTGATTTCGTGACCTTGCGACCAAGGTCAGCAGACAGCAATCTGCGAGGTTTCAAGTTTCCGATTGTGGAAAGCCCGAACTTTAACAAAGACGATGATTCAGATTATGAAGAGCTATAACGATCATGTACAACAACTTTGTGCATGCAGAAAGTCCCGATCATCTGGCAGGGATTTACAAACTGACCCGGGGGGGAAAGTATTTTTAAATCACGATTATGAAAAACTGTTTGTATTGCGATGTGATTGTTTTTTCGAAAAAACAACAACATAAATTAAACTCTTTTTTTCATATTCTCCCCGTTGATAAGGACAGATAAAAAAAAATCACAGTAGGCCAGGTTGGCAAGAGACGTAATACCAATTCAGTATTTCCAGTCAGCAAGGCGTAGGCAAGAAAAAATTTAGGCAGCTGGTGGGATTCGAAACAACGACATGAGTCTGTGGAGGGCTGGCGCGTTACCAACTGAGCTACGCACACTCCGTGGCAAACCTGCCGAAATTCGATTCACACACCCAATGATGGGTAACACGGGCGTTGTAACATAAACTAGCACTTATAGCTTTTTAAAAAACATCCATACATTGCGGTGAGTTGTGCGCTAAAATATTGATCATAATTCACTAATCCCGATGAACAGAACAAAGCAATGTTGAGTCAAAACGATTTGTTTCTAAGTATCGAGTCATTAATATGTGTTTGACATTTCCAAAAAGGTCGAAGTTGCGTTCGACCCTGTTTAAACTTTTCACAAAACAATAATCATAACTAATAACATGTGGTGATAGATTGGCAGGTTGCAACAACATGAGTCTTTTAGAAAACAAATTTACGTGTATCATTTTGCTTTCACTTGGCTATAGGTTAGGGGACATAAAATACAAGGCATTAAGCAACTTATATGGCCAACAATAAACTGAAAAAAACAAAATATTGAACATCACTACCGGAACAAATATCTTCTACTATAAATGTGTTGTTTCGAAACTATGACAAACCTTAAAAAACAGTTTGATTTTTCAGTCAATTGTGTCAAATTAACGCGTTATGACAACGGCTTAAAAATATCAGGCCTCTATCTATTCTGTTAAATAAATCCATTCACACATTCAGTGATTCAGAAAATTAAAAACAATAGTTTTTATTACGTCAAATATACCATAGTAACAAATGACGCAAATTCGCGATTCGAATTAACCGCGTTCGATCGGATGTGACGTCACAAAGGGCAAAGAGGATCGAAAAAGTTATTGTTAGTCGGAAATGAAAAGTTATCATCCCAGGGTTATAAACTGTTTACTGTCACATCGGCGAATACCGCTTGTACAAATCGTGTAAAGGTGAAACGTAGTAATGTTGGTACACAATATGTGCATGGCAGTTAGGCCAGTGCCTTGTTAGTTTCGGGGTGTCATGGTTTTGGATTACGTTTTTGGTCTGTTCATTCACACGAGTTATCACAACAGATTCTAAAAGTTCGAATTTTAGTATTTATTTAGTTCGGTTTTAGGTTTTTGACAAAACTTGATAAAATCTCAGTAATTTAACAAAACAACTGCATTGGCAGGATTAGCATCAACATTTTAAAAGTATTTCATCCTGTATAAGAACTGAAGCTTTGCGGAATTTGTAGTTACAAGTTTAAAATGTGGGAGTGGTATATATTGATGTCGACATTATGCTTTACAGCAATCACAGGTGAATTTTGTTCTGTCAGATTTAAATTAGTAACTTATATAATTGAAAGTTTTGATTGTTTACCGGCAATGTTTTTGTCATCAGCAAAATCATAAAAAACTGGATCAGGGCTGTATATAGTTATGGGGCAAAAAAAAAAATCATAAGCCTTTTTGGGCCAAGAGTACGTCTTCCCAAACCAAATCCAACAACGTTGTTTGCTAAGAGTAACAATATTCAACTAGAAATTGAATTTATTGTTCATTTTTTCAGCCAAGAACTACACTGAATGGGGAAGTTGGTCCCCGTGTCCATCAGCTTGCTACAGAGCATTCCGTGTAAGATACAGGAACTGCTATAATGAAACAGTGAACGAAGTTTGCACATTGGAAGCAGGAGATTATGTCGAAGTAAGATCAGTATGTTGTTACACAAGTTGTCACTGCCCCTTGCATGGTTTGTGCGGAAATCGCTCAAAATCTTTGACATACAACAGGGATTGGTTGGGATTGCGTAAGTTAATTTTTGCATTGGTGCAACAAGCAGATGTTGTTGTAAGTCTAATACATAGGTATTACATTGCAACAACATTCGTGCAAGAAATTTGCCAGAATTTCCAGGTAAAGTTATTTGGACCGAGCCAAGTAAGTTACGAGTTGCCAGGCGGTCATATTTAAAATTTCATCTTTTAGGGACGAAAATCAAACGAATTTCAACTTTCAGACAATGTACTGTCTACCTGATGAATGCGATATGAGGGATCTTATAGAGCTCCATGTTCCTTGCAACGCAACCTGCAGTAAAAGTGGGATCACCCAGCACTACAGAGTCTGCAAAACCGGTCATACCATCACACGGGCTTGTAACAACTATATCAGCTCACCTTGCATCAAAACATGCACAGGAAATGTTGACACAACCACAGTTGGCACTACGACGGGCGCTATATCGAGCAGTGTAGCGACTACACCAGGAAATGAAGTTGTAACTGCGGTTCCTGTGGTCGACCCACGTACAACCGCTGCAGGCGCTGTACCCCCACCTTCACCATCACCGCCAGGTTAGATTTTTGATTGCTGTAAACTTGAACCAGATGTCGGATGGTTGCACACAACGTTGTCATTTTGTTGCACAGGTTTGGCGAGAGCGGATTTACGATGGATTTGGATTCTGATCGGGTTCGGTTGTTTGTTTGTTCTCACAATCGTTTTCCTAACTGTCGATTATTGTGTCAGAAGGTACGTGAAAAAAATAAATAAATAAAGCGCAAAGAAATAAAACAATCATGTAAATACATTCGGCGTTTCCACCCGGGTCTTTCAGGACAAGCACGTATTAAAACAGCCACTGTAATTAGACAAATCTATTCCAAAATTACTATTCAGTGTCTCTCATGTCTTACAAAATATCATGACACATAACCTCCCGATCATGGCTGTAGTAGAACATGTTGAAAATACCGAGTTTATCCACAAGCGACATTGTTTCTGCAGATCGAGAACAGAGAAAAGCACGAAACTTGTTTCCCCCGCTCCATCGGCAAACACTTCAACACGTCGGAACCAACCCCCACCACCTGGTACTGGTGATATTTGTGCTGGATTTTAATTTAAAACTTAACAGTCAGATAGCTTGTATGTAAAGAATACGTTGTATTGCAAACATTTCGACAATCGCTGTTGTCATCATCAGTGCATTGCAATGTATTCACAATATACAAGCTCTCTGGCAATTATGCTAAGATTTGCAATCAGATTGATGAAAAACACAAAAGAGAATATAGTGAGCGAAACGTTGATCATGGAGGCACAAACCACTTTTCTGTGCGCAAAAAAATAAAACAATCCTAAAACCTTTTCTGTTTAGAAATGACCGCACGGGAAGCGGAACAACACATGGGAAACCGTCCATTCTCATACACAATGCAAATTGAAGGCGCGACAAGCGAATCCCCGCATGGAAGTCCGACATTCGACAGCACTATAACCGACTTCACTACAGCAGATGGGGTCACCTCACGAGAACAAACACCCCATAAACCGGATAGTAAACCCCCTGGGGCTGTCACCAAGTCCCCGCGGGGATCTAACCCGGGTTGGAGCCCCCCACATAGATGGAACCACACCGATCAAGGACCTGTCATGCAGATTAATGAGGAAAACACGTTTAATTCTGTGGGTGCGAGTGGACACAAGGAGGAAGCTTCAACAAGCGGGAATCAAACACTGGAGAATTGGATTGAAACAGCAGAGAAATCCGAAATTAGCTACAACGAACTAGTGAAGGCGACTCCTTATGAAAAATAGAAATCACAAACACATCGTTTTGCAACAATACAGAATTCTTTAACAAAGAATATTACCACTGCTTTCAAAGAAAGTCTTTAAATTACAAATGCTTTTAGAGTTGCGTTAGTCATTTTAAGGTTATAGGTTGTTACAATATGGAATTCTTGCGTGTCTAAACTGTCTACTTTATTTCAACCACATGTACAAAGTCTTTTGATTGATTTTAAGTTGTTTGTGTAAAAATGCGTTTAAATTGCAAGCCCAGAATTGCATTCCGTGATGTAAATATTTGAAAAACAGAAATCTTTTCACAAAACAATCGCTTTGATGCATTTTATACTTTTTCAAACTCGAGGCAATAAAATATCGCACATGTAGAAAGGCTCCTTGGATTGTTAACACCATGATTGCATTTGATCATTAACACTGGTGACTGTTACCCCGCGTCATGAGGAGATCGGATATGATTCACATTTCAAAACATCGTAAGATGTTAATTGATGATTTGGTAAAGCTTGTCACATCTTGACAAGTGATTAAGGGGTAGAGGGGGTTTCGAGACAGCTTGTATATAAATGCTAAGTAATGTGTGTTGAAGGGAAGAATGTTTAATTATGCTGAGGTCGATAGCCTGACAATTAATTAGACTCCAGGTTTTAAAAGAGGATTGTACGAAAGCATGCGTATCTGGTATTAAGCTTCAAAGTTTAAAGTTAGCGCAGGACTTCTACGAAAAACATTATACTGTTTCCATTCGAAGCATTTAATGTCGGGCAGTTACAGTTAGCTTAGTAAAGTATCACAAAATCCGCTTGCAAAAAAAAACAAATTTACAGATGTGGGAAAGTTGCAGTACAGGTATTCAGGATATTGCAACAAGGGTTGACTGTTCTGTAAGGGGTCTAATTAAAGAAGTATAACGTTTTATATTTGGTCATAAAGCCTGCGGGTTTACCACAGAACTGTCATTGAACAAAGTCATCCAAGAAAATTTTTAATGTTTTCAAAAAAATTTTGGCTGTAAATTTTTGCGAAACAAATTATTTAAAAGGGAAATTACGACGAAAACATGAAATAATATCATAAATCTGTGTTCTGCAGCATGTTAGTGAAAATATTATTGAACAAAATCCGAACAATTGCACAGAAGTCCAAATTAGGTGCGTCGCATCACATATCCCTCCAGTATGACAACACAGTTAGTCATCTGCTATTACATCACATTGCTACTCTTTGTGACGTCATCGGTCACCAATGCACGAGGTATGACGTCAGAATGTACAATTGTGTGCGTGATTGCATGTTGTGTATGCAACTATGCAAGTAGAGATTACTTCTGTTTACTTATTTAGTAACAAGTTATAGTTTTGAACTGGAAGCAGTTTCAAATCCAGTTCTGTCTTCAAACTTTAAACGGTTCTAACTCATCATACATAACAAAACAAACATTCCATTTCCTGCAAGAATGTTAGTCTAATTTTATGAAAACAAATTTTCAGGGACAATTTTCCTTTTTCAACAAATTTAAATAACTATTAGCACATGAGACTCTTGAAAATACTCTAAAACGAAGATTTCAGTTTAAAACCATTGAGTGCGTTAAGCGGGTTGGGAAAGTGGGTTCGTAATCCGCTTAAACCATCAAAGTGTGACCACGTGTAGTTTGTGGTGCAACTGATAGTTTAACGTATTTTTTTCAAAAGATTATTTCCAATGGTCGCAATGGGGGGAATGCAAGTTTCGAAATTGTGGTTTATCTGAAGCCCGGAAACGAACGAGATTGTGTCAGGCTGGTGAAGGTTGCGGGATTGCAGCACAGGTACAAAAACACGGTTGTCTCATTACTAAGTGTCAATTATTATAATATGTAACTATGAAGGTCCAGGGTTCGAATCCTATTGTTCATGATGTCCGTGTTCTTTTCAAACATCAAAACAACATTGCAAAAAATAGACTTAGATCTAAAATCGCGAACAAACCTGCCCTAAACTTGCATAATTTCCCTGGCGAATGTATTTTTGCGTACCGACGTTCCAACATCCTACTTAGATCGTCTTCCTCAGGGTAAATAACAATCAATTCGCGCCATACAAAACACCAGGGCGAAAAATGAAAAAGCTTATGGGGTGAGACGCGCGCATGCATTGTTAAAACACAATAAAAGATATTGCACACATTGACGTCGGAACGAAAAAATGCAAGCGTCAGAAAAGCTACTACAACTTTGTTCAAAGTTTATTTACTAACTTCCCACAATCCAACTCACATTATTCCCCCAGCTTCGACCTTGTTCAAATTTGTACTGTCACATCTACAACACAACAACCACGACCACCCAACCTTGCAATGGTACTTGTGGGGAAGTTGGATTTAAAGAAGAAAAACTAGGTTGTGCAGATGAAAGATTTCAAGTACACGAGCAATGCAAAGTGTTGACACTGAAGTGTGAGGGAGAATGTGATACAACCGCTGCTGCAAGTACAGCCACCGCAGTAGCTACTGAAAGCGCGGAAACCACGGATGCAGAAACACCAAGGATAAAAGAGACAACGGAAATACGAACAACGTCATCAAGCATTTCTTCAACAATCGATGAAAGAACGCCGACTTCACCAACAACGACGTTTAAACCAACGTCCCTTTCACCTGAGTTTTCAAATACAACAACAGACTCTGTGTATACAAATGTTACCTCAGGTACGTCGCAAGTCTGAATCAAAGGGGGATTTGAGGCCTGAACACTTCCACCTTAATAGTGACCAAGCCCTTTTAACAAACTTAGTTACATTGATGTACCAACATGTTTTGGTTGCTTCGATTCTGCCTGATATTCTGAATATTACTTGAACTTCTCTTTGCAAAATTTGCCTCCTAATTTTCAAAGCATTAGTGTTTTGTGTGTTTATTTGGGGAATTTTTTACAGCGGGGCCTGTAGCGGATGGGAGAAGCAAACTCATGTGGATCCTGATTGGTTCAGTGGTGGGCGGCTCGATGCTGATTGGTGGATTTTGTTCATGCGTCGTTTACAGCAGGTTAGTAACCTGAAATATAACATGTAACTTGTTTGTGATACACATGTGTAATTTGTATTGTTTTAGAACAAGAAAGTCGCCTCAAAGTACTTCAGAAGAATCAACAAGCCAGAATCAGTTCAGCGGCAATGGTAAGAATGTGGCCAAAAGTTATTTGGTTTTGTAATCAAAAGAAGATAATTCGTATGTGAACAAAGTTTTTGCGGCTAAATTAAACAGTTTGATTCTCCAATCGTGTTAGATGGGTTTGTAGCAAAATTTCTTAGTACACCAGTTACTAAATGGATTCGTTTGTATTCAGAAACAGGTGTATCTCCGTCATACGAAACCATCCAGCAGCATCAAGGGGACGGTTACAACAGATACCGAACATTAACATCAACTTCGTCTCACTACGACACCTTAGACCGAAATCTCCACCCGTCCGCTGCTACCAGTATGGAAAGCCTGTCTGGAATTCCCGGAACCCCACGAAATTCGCGGAATATGACCAATCCAGGAATTCCACAACCTTTACGGGATACGGACACAAAAGAAAATTACGGAAAACTGCGATCGGTTTGTTCTCCAGCAATTCCACAAGGCGAACAAACGCGTTTTAATTTCCAACCTGGCGAAACTCTGTACGCGTTTGCCAACAGTAAGCAAAGTTATGAGGAAACAAACATGGGATATTCCCATCTCACTCCACCACCAGAAGTTAAACGGTACGACCAGCTTACACTGGCTAAAACCTTTCTAAATCCCTATGTCGGAGACACACGAACAGCGCCACCTAACCAGCAGAGTTTGTACGACATTCCTTCGCATGGTAGCGATAGAGAAGAAATTATTTCATCGCAGGACCATTATTATTCGACGTCATTAGTAAGAGGGTTACGTCATCAAAATGATGACGTGTATGACACACCGCCACCACGGGGCGGAAGAGAGCATTATGCAAATGCTAGAAGTCCCAAAGACATATATTCGAGGTTATTTGATGCAAGCAATGCTCAAAGTTCCGAGGATTATGAAATTTCTAGACTGGGTAAAGGAAATGGTAAAAATGTTTGATTTTGAAGGTAAATTTCTGCGCCTTAATGCTGCCCAAGTTTTCACAGTTGCAGACAAACCTTATAAAGCATGGCTTACTTTAACATGTTGCTTGATTTGAAGAGTTCCATAAACTTGCACTGTGCTCATCAGGAAATCCGCTTTTTCTGTACAAAGCTATACAGTCCCTGTAAAAGCCACAAAACCGCTTTTTGATACGTTAACCTTGATAAAAAACAAATGTAAAACACAAAACCGACTCATGAGTAACTTTACTAAAAGTTATGGCGAATCAACTTGAAGAACAATGAGGAATACCGTGAACATTTTATGACGTACGTGATTAAGTTGTTGTAACGTGGACCTACAACGTGACATAGCAAAAGTGAGGATATGATATAAACTTTACAATTTACTTAGATGTGAAAACAAAGCACTCCCGCGGAAATGTAACCCAACACCGTATGTGCGTATTTAAGATATTTGAAAAACAATCAACCACAACTACAACTTGTCACCACACTACAAATACATAGAGCATTGCAAACGCAGTTCATTTACAGTTTTCATGCTGTCAGTTTCCCGAATCATAACTTGTGTTCACGTGAATCAACGTTTATCTGGTTCTTCATATGATTTAAAACGCCACATCAGCCACTGGGCGTTCCAGGTTGCTGTATATCACCTTTTGAACCTGCTACACTCATATATTCGCAACGTGAATACAAGGAAAAAGAAGAGGTGCAAACCGATATAGATGGGTAATGCTTGGTGAAAAATGAATAATAAACTTGTGTCACAATTTTTATTGGATTGTTTGGAGACAGCTGTAGCCTATGATGCGACACCTCCAGTTATTAACAGACAGATTATGAACTTTATTTGCCGTACTGAAAGGTAATTGTTTGTCATTGCGTTACCCGTTATCGATGTTGGAAAACAAATATGAATGGCGTATTTTTAGTTGCAGTTGTGGCAATACGTTGTTTATGATAAGAACGATTTATTTACAAGACGTTTATCTTTCTTGGCCAGACGTTTGTTTGATCTTTTCCCAGCGGTAAGAGATTGTAAAGTTAACACAAAGCGGGTAAAATAACAGAAACCAATTATTGTTCACGAGTGCCAGTCTTTCATGAAGAATGACGACACTGGGTGCTACAAGTTGCAGGCGATTTTCAATACTTTGGGGAGTTTTTCTGTTGCTAGTTGTTTGCTTCGATCAAGGTAAGGAAATTTCGAAGGACTTGGCAAAATCAACATCTTGAGTAACAACAAAGTATTTCTTGAGCAATAAAATATTCAACGTTGCATAAAACCATGCAGTTGAACGAAGTGTTTTGAAACATTTCACCAACTGATTTACAGTACACGCACTTCGCCGACAAATTTACCTAATTAACTACAACTTTAAAGGGGCAGGTCAAAATGTCACACAATGGTCAACATGGTTTCCATGTACTGAATCTTGCTTCCTGGGAACAAGATCCCGAGTGCGAGTTGTTTCTGGCAAAAGCATTTATCAAGTGAGACAAATATTTAGTTTTTATGTAAATACAACTAATTGTAATGTTTCAGGCGGAACCATGCAATACAGAAGCTTGTAACAAAACCCAACAAGCACACAGAGACACAGCTTGTAATGCAACTTGCAACAATACTGGATGGTTTGGACGATCTAGATATTGTTTGGATGGAAAGCCACTGAACGCAAGTTGTAACCCACCAGTTTACTACAATTGTACGGGGTCGTGTAATACCACAACAGCAGCAACGACAATCTTCACTACTCCAACCAACCAGAAATCTACAACAGGTAATATTGTCGTAATGTCAGATAAGCTAAAATAATGATAAAATGATTATTAACAGTGTAATGTCTCAAAACTGCAAACGTTTTCACAATCGTAGTTGTAGACGCAAACACCAACGTGGTGAAAAAGCGGCCAGTATTTAAAACACGCTTTATAGAAGCAAACCAGTGTTTGGACAACAAAAGTTTTAAATAAAATTAATAACCGACAAAAACCCGAACCAACATCGCACTTCCATATATAGTAGCCGAATTTCTCAAATAACCTGTTAGCGAACGTAACTTGATCGCCAAGGTTTGATGTAAAAATCCATGTATGTTTTGCAGATTTATCAAACCCAGACACGAATCCATGGATTGCCGTTGGAATCGTTGGATGGTCTCTGTTTTTTGTTAACGTTGTCATGACAATTGGATGTGTGCTCTATAAAAGGTATGTCTAGAAAACTAAAAGTTTTTTTTTTTTAAAACAAAGGAAAAATTGGAGCTATTGCTATTGAAATTTTTCTACAGGAAACAACATCAATTCACTTCAAAAGAAAACGTTGAAAGTCAGAACAAAGTCCCGAATCCAGGTAAGAATTTTCGATACACTGTGTGAAAAAGAATGCAGTATGAGGATTTTTTTCTTTTATTTCTGGCAGGCCCCTCTCTTTATGAAGACTTTAGTACTTCGGCAAACCAACAACCAATCAGAAGCCATGATGAGAACAACCGACCAATGGGAAACAACAACGCATACGAGCAACCAATCACATGCAAGCTTGCATATGAAAAACCGATGAATAATTTCGAACAAGTTTAATTGGGAAACATGTCGTATGAGAAAGATGATTCGAACAAACGAATATTTCTGCATGCTTTACTTGTAGACTAGAACAATATTATGCTCAATAAATAACCTAAACAAAAAACGTCTTAGTACTGAAAGAAATATACAATAAAAATACTAGCACGATACCGTATGTTAAATAACGTTTTGTAAACTTGTACAAGAGACCAGGTCCCCTTCAAATAAAGCTTAAAACAAGTTTGTGTTATTGCAGTGTGTAATATGTTGTTGATCTTCGTATCAAAGCTTTACTTTGATTCTTAAATCTACAATTACATTACGATCGACATTTCCATCCTAAATTTTTAACCACGACATTTGTTAGTCTGGAACAGCGGTTCTCAACCGCGGGTTTCCAGAGCCGCATGCGGCTCTCAACTATTCTTCTTGTGGCTCTCACAATACTGTAAAAAGCATGTTTATGGCTATAGAATCTCTTGTGCCAATACGGTCAAAATATCGGGATACTTTGTTTATATGAAATTTACTGTTTCACCATAAAAACATACTCGTCAGCTTCGTACGTGGTATCGATGGCTTTATCATGTTCTCTTTATTATGTGAGGTTATTGTTTCTAACGGATTTGCGTTGTGCGGCTCCGTACAAACATGAAGTCTTACATTTGCCTCTGATACTGATAAAGGTTTAGATCCTACAAACTGGTTTATAACGTTTAGGGGACACTTTAAAGCGGGTTTAGTGCGAGAATAAAGTAGTCATCCGTGGCATAATTTCCTAATAATAATTCTGTCTAAATTCCATCTTTTCAAAACAAGTTTTTCACGGCCAAATGTTGGTTTTTACAGTTGCATAAAAAACTCAGGCCAATGCCTATGAGAAAAACCTTTTTCGACAAACATTTTTACATATTTGGTAAAAGCATAGCATTGAAATCCAAGATTCCACAATTTAAACCCTTGCCGTTGTTACGCGTCAAGTTAAACAGGAACGTTAGTTGTAAACTTTCTCTAACCTGACGAACTACATTCGCGTGTCCGGTGTTTCACCCTATGACGTCATAAGCATTCGAACGTATGACTTTGCAGTTAATGTAACGTCACAAGAAAGGATTTAGGGCAAAATGACTATAGAAGATATCCAACAGCATTTTATGTACAAGTAACTGTTAAACAATCACTCTCAACCTTTTTGTGGGAATAAAAACACACGTACTCAAGATCCCAGTTGCGCAACTTTTTCTCGTTGGAATTTAGTATTGCTAACAGGGGTAATTACCGAAACAGATTTTGCTAGAATACCGTGTTATTGAAACGACTGGATATTGGAACAGCCACACATACCGGCAGGATGGTTACTTGTCAACTCGCAACAATTGTCTCCATCTTAGCGACAACATCGTTAACAGCAGGTGGGAGAGAAAGTTACCTCAATGCAGGGTTTAAAAAAAGGGTTTAAATGTAGAAATTGTACGAAACTTAACCAATAATTAGGTGATAAAATGATGGAAAATAGTTTCGTGACTATGTGAATGATACAAATGTAAAAATGTTTTCAACGTGTAAAGTTTGTCGTAATAGTGTTGTATTAATAAAACCTTGCAGCATTATGTGGTTAACATTACGTTTATCAGTTTCGTTTATAACTTTACTGCAACAGGTCAAAACGTCACAACACGATGGTCAACTTGGTTTCCATGCAATCCAGTTTGCTTCCTGGGAACAAGATACCGAGTTCGGGTTTGTGCAAGTTCGGATAAA